>VXAY01000862.1:122766-195677 GCA_013399855.1 Oxyruncus cristatus
CACAAGTCCTATGAGGAGAGGCTGAGGGAGCTGGGGTTGTTTAGCCTGGAGAAAAGAGGCTCAGGGGAGACCTCATCACTCTCTACAACTACCTGAGAGGAGGTTGCAGCCAGGTGGGGGTTGTTCTCTTCTCCCAGACATCTATCGGTAAGACAAGAAAGCATGGTCTTAAGCTCTGCCAGATCAGATATTAGGAAGAAATTCTTTACAGAGAGTGTAATCAGACATTGGAATGGGCTGCCCAGGGAAGTAGTGAATTCTCCATCCCTGGAGGTTTTTGAGACTGGATGTGGCACTTAGTGCCATGGTCTAGTAACCATGGCGGTGTTGGATCAAGGGTTGGACTTGACGATCTCAGAGGTCTTTTCCAACCTGGTTGATTCAATTTTATTCAATGATTTCCAACCTCATTGATTCTGTTTGTCTACAAATACTTGACCAGAGAATACAGTGAAGACAGAGTCAGACCTTTCCCAGAACAACAGACTCTTCCACAGCAACAGGCAAAGAATCAAGGAACACAATTTGGTACAGGGAAAGGATTTTTCTTTTAACATAAGGGTGTTCAGATACTGTAAAATGCTACCAGGAGAGGCTGTGGAATCTTTGTCTTTGGAGGTGTATTGGACTTGATTGATCAGGGCACTGAGTAACCTGATCTGCTTAAACCTGTCTGAGCAGAAGATTGAACCAGATGACCTCCAAACACCACTTCCAAATAAAACTATTCTATGATAGGGTATCATCCATTTCCATCAGGAATCAGCTCAGTAAAGACAATGCAGCTAATATCCTGAAACCTTCAGAATAGAAAAAACCCAAAACAACCAAAACCAAAACTAAAAAAACAAACAAACAAAAAACCAAAACAAACAAAACCCCCAAATCAAACAAAACACCACCACCACCAAAAAAAACACCCCCCCCAAAAACCCTAAAAAACCCCAAACCAACCAAATAAAAAAACCAGAAAACCACTAAAACTGTAGAAGTATTATTTTAGTGTTCCAGCAGTACTTTTGGTTCAAAGAAAGTCTAGGTTTAAAATCAAAGTCTGAAAAAGGGTGATGAATTTTCCTATCAAAGCAACACATGACTGCATTCCTATTAAACTTTCAAATTCCAATCTCATCAGGCAAATGCTTACAACTTTTTTTTTCTGGCTGTTGGTTGTTTGGCTTGGTTTTATTTTGTATTGTTTTGTTTTTTAAGGGGGTGTGTGGGTTTTTTGTTTTGTTTCTTGTCTTTTTTTTTTTTTTTTTTGAGGGTTGTTGCTAACTAACCCACCTATTCTTCCACAAAGACACACTCCATTTCCATATAGGTACCTATGGTTTCTATTTAATTGTGTGCTTCTGGCTTGCTTTTTTAAGGGACTATTTCCAACAAAAATACGGGTTAGCAAGTGTGTGCAAGTATTAGAAGCCAGACGTGCTTTTATTGCAGTCATACATCTTTAGAAACATGTTTTCATAAGCAAGCGTTGCAAGAAGGCTATTGGGTTTACCAAATACACATCAGAACAGAGTGCATTCCAGGAATTAACATACTGTAGTACAGAAGGAAAGAAGGGAGCTAACTGCTGCTGTGATACCCACAGCAGCAGGCTATAACAACAATAGCAGTATCAGCAGCTAAATATCCTTTTCTTGTTCTCTCCACTGTTTATAAATGAGATTGAGCATATGGATACATAATTAAGGTTATTTCATTAAATCAGATTAGAGATCTCCAAACAATAATGAAAAGGGTTCTCTGCACATAATGGTTTATACAGGCTTCTTAAAACATCAGTTAATACATTAAAAAACACATATCTTGAAAAAAAAAGGCTTACACCTGCAGATTTTGCAGACGCTTTTGTTTTCATTATCAGAATGACCTTCACAATTTAATGTACAACTGTATAATGTATATTTCTGTTTTACTGTATTCTCCTGTTCTTACCTCAATTTCTGAAGGATCTACTCTTCCTCTCCTTCTAGCATTGTTTTTCATTGGGGTGATTCCCTTCCACTCAAGGTGTTCCAAGAAGCCAATTTTCTTTCAGTTCACATATGCAAAACAATCATTATCTTTCTGAAAAATAATTTTTCTTCTCCCCCTTTTTGACTTTTTTTAGCTCTAGCTTCTTTTCCCAGCTATCCCACCAGATTCTGAAGCCTAGATACTTCCAAGATAAATAAAAGTTTTATTTATTTCTATATATAAAGACCACTTTGACTCTCAGGAAGGTACCCAACTTTTTTTACATGCAGCCTTAAATCTCTAAACACTAAAAACTGAACTGCATATGAGTCACTAGAGGCAATCAGGTTTCAAAATCAAAATTCCACAATGGGTGAAATAGGGTCTTTAAGGTCCTCATGTCCTGTGAAATTATGACTACAGAGCACACAACAAGCTTGCTTTCTGAAAGGTTTTCTTTAGATTATAAAAAGCTTTTCAACAGCTTATACCTTGCTACTGAAATCTGGATTGAAATATTAATTAGCAAATAATGTAAGAACCCATGTGTACAATTATTTTCTTTCATTAATCTCAACATACCCAGTGTCATCCAGGAAAAGCTGTATGGCCTGTGTTCCATACATCATGTGTTCCAGGAACACAGTGAGAGAATTTCTAAAGGAGATAATATGCATGCAATTTTGTCAGTGCAGTAGTTATAAAGAGAACTGAAAAATGGGAATTTTATTTGAAGTACCTGTATTTCTAAAGTGTGGACACCCTGCAATTACACAAAATGGATTAATTATATGGATAAACTGAAATGATTGAATTAGCAAGTAGATAGAAAATATATTTGAGAGGAAGATAAAAGACATGAGAAGTTAATTTTGTTTTAGCTGAAGTTAATATTAAGATGATAGATAAAACTATATGGTTGCAACCTACCACAATCTTCTAGGCATCCAGTTCCCAGACGAGGTGGGTTCTAAATATTTTTTTCATATATAATATGAGGTTGGAGTTAACAGTTTTCACAGGCTTCTAATTTCAGAGGCAGTGGCCTGATTATCAATTATCAAAGCCAAAAAGCCTCAAAGATGTGGAATCTCTGAGATTCTCTGGAAATCTAACAACCTGTTTCTTAGTTTAGAAATTTGAACAATGACTCCCTTTCCAGAAAAACATTTTTAATTGAATACCTGGCATTTTCAATTAAACATTGTTTTATCAAAAATTCAAGCAGTTTTTAATGACAGTATTTCTTCCTTTAGTGTTTTCTTCAAAATAAAGTCAACACTATAAAGGAAAAAAGTATCAATTTTATTTATCTTAATAGAGTTTTAACAAATTGGTAAACACATAAGAATGTGCAGTTTTTCTATCAATTTCACTTCTGAAAATTCTAAGGCAGGTGTAACACACCTGGCCTTACACATTTATGATCAACTATTGATTTCCTCATATGATTTGCAGAAACTTTAGAGTAGCAGAAAATAAGCTTTATTGTAACATTATTTTCCATCATGATTCAGTCATAACTTTGCTCTAGAACAGATATTAATTATTTGTTTATTTATTTCACTCCCGTATGCTATAGCGGAATGAACAGGTCATTCCAATGTCCTCCTTGTTGCTCTGGAAATTCATAATAGACCAGGGCAGTGTTAGACTTGGAAGTTCAACATTAGTAAAACTGAGATTACCTAATCTTTCAAAGGAATGACAACACTTGAGTGGTACCCATGTTATCAACCTTGAGCATTCAATTTTGTATGCATCTACAAAATACATTTTCTGAGGTGTCAAAATTGGCTGAAAAAGTTTGCACCTTTCCTGCAAGCTTTAGTTTCATGCACAGTTTATTAGCTGAGTCAACACATTTGTGTGTATGGTTAATTATGTGAACTAGTTCAGTGAAGTGATTTATGTAAAGGTAATGACAAATTCTTTTAGATCACTTTCTACTCTTCAATCTCTCCAATAACTGAAATTATGACACAGTTTCACAAACAGTTGTTGCTGTACAACTTCATGGCAGGATATACAAAATGCAATTCAGAAGCAGAACAGGGTCTGAAATATTTTAAGCTGTCTCTGCCAAAAAAGGTAAGAAAGTTGTAAAGTTATGCTTCAACGTACTTTGATGACTAGTAAGAAAACTGTTATGTAATTACAGAAAAGGAATAGGGAATAATACTTTGCAGATAAAAAGACAATGTTAATAAGAAGAAAAGTTTTACTTCAGGCTTACTTATGATTTCACAAAATACAGGATAAACCAAAACCAAACACTATAGGACAGAAGGGCAAGAACTTCCAACTTGCTTGCTTTTGTTTTGTTTTGTGTTGTTTTTGTTTTGTTTTGTTTTGCTTTTTTGGGAGATTTTGTGGGGGGTTTTTTGGTTTGGTTGTTTTTGGGGTTTTTTTTGTTTTGTTTTGTTTTGTCTCCAAAAAGATGTTGTGTTAGGTTGAAGTACATAATTCATATAGTCTTGGAGATCAGCTGATTAAAACCTTTTATCCAATTTAAGTATTTTGATTTTATGAAATCACTAACTTTGACTAATTTCTTCTCATGAATAAAAACAAATAAAATAAAGAAGAAACAATTTTGAAATGTATTTGAAGTTAAACTCAAGAAAGATTGAAGCTAAAAGAAAAAGCTAAATTTTTCTTTAAATTTCCTTCAAAAATATGTAGTTTTGGCTTCTTGACTCATTTAGGGTTTGAAAAGTAATCATGACATCTCAATTTTCTTGAGACAGAAATGTTTACCTTGACCAAATTTAATTCTGAAGAATACAAAGTAGTTTCATACTGCATTTTGCCAGGATTGTATTTTTTCTTCTTTGTATCCCACTAGTGGGAACATATTTAAGTTTCTCTAGTTTTTTTCCATTTCTAAACTAGTAAAATGTTTTGTTTCATTCCCACAGTGACGTAAAGCAAAAGTTAATGAAAAACTTTTGCCACAGGGAAAAAAGTTGGCTTTGGCCTGGCTTATTCAAGGTAATAAGGCACTGATTCAGAATATTCTGTGATTCTGTGAAGCTGATAACAGAAGTTTCCTGTTTTCCCCTCTCAAGGAATTATACTAACACATTTTCTTCTTTCTTATGCCTAAAAAAAAAAAAAAAAGTGAAAATGTGTTCATAAACAAATCAGTTCTTTCCAAATACCATGATTAATACAACTAATACACTTCTTGTTATTGTTTTATTGGCTTAGTCGTTTCTAACTATAACATATTATAGTCAACAGAGAAGTTATAAGTATCAGAAGGCTGGTCTCTCGGCTAACTGCTGAATTCATAAATGCAAAACTTATGACTTCACTAAAAAAGGAAAGATATTTGGAGTCAGGTGAAATCTTGATTTTTCCAGTTCCTGGTGTCTGTACTGTTTTCATTCAGTCATTTCCAAACAGAGTGCCAGTTTGGAAAATATGATAATTCATTTTTCCACACAAGATTACATATATACTGCATACATTCTGGACAATGTGAAGGTTTTGCTTTAACAACTTTTTTTGTTAGTGAACCATTTTCTTTTCCTAGATAAGCAATCACGTCTAGAAAGGTTCTTCATGTCAGCACCAGGTGACAGGTCAGAGTCTCACAAGAATTAGCTGGAGAACATCTCTGTCTCCGAGGCTGCAGACATTTAATCATTTCTTCACCATTCTGAGCAGCTGCACAGTGACCTCATAACCATCACCTGCTTCTGGCCTGTCACCCGCAGTGCTTGGTAATATAAGAGCTGCTTTACCAAGAAGAAATGCCACTAACTGTGACAACAATCCTAATTAGTTGTTGAAATACCATTGTGAAGATCTGTCACCAGCGATTACTCATCTCTTTAATGGTTCCTTCAAACAAAAGCTCTGTTTCAGCTATTTAGAAAACGGCCAATATCATTATCATTCCCTGAGGGGCTTATCTAAGCACTCTGAAGGATTACTGTCCAATTTTACTTCTAAGTAAGGTTGCAAAACTCATGAAATAGACACTTTAGGGAAAAAATAAAACATCTTACAGCAAGAATTTCAGCTGCAGGAGGATGAGAGCAGTTACATACCTCTAGGCAAACTATAACACAGCAATTATAAGGAATGTATACTCTGAAGGACAGAGAGGGAAAGTGATTTTAAGAGAATGAGATCAGTAGGGGATAAGAAGTAAAAAAAAGGATTAAATTCAGAATGAGAAACCACACATTTAATTTCCAAAACTTCCTGTTAGTATCACAAGCTAAAATTATACAAGTCAGATGTGGCCTTACTCAGTGCAGACCTGTAGGATAAATCTCTGTTGTCACAGACAAACCACAGACAAATGTTTGTGTTAAAAAATAATTGTTAACAAATGTAGTATTAACAATTTAGAATATATTACCATTAGTTATACAACCTATTTTTCTTTACCTTGTATCTATAGCACTCTTCAGTGTCCAAAAAAGCTGGTCCCAACTGCTTAGAGAAACTAACAGATCTCCTAAACCTAACCCAGCAAGTTAACGCTTAGAGGATGAACAAGGTACTAATTTAATATCCATCGTTGAGACAGAGAAAGATAATTTAAATAACAGCAACAAATGCTAAAGTTTGTTATAAAAATATCTGTGTCAGCCACTGATAAACACATTCTCACGGGTTAACGCATAGAAATTGATACTAACAGTGATCAGTAGCAACTGTTTTGGAGGATGTCACCTTAACAAATACACATTAATAAATAAATAAAATCTTGATCAAATTATGGTTAACCTCTCCATAGAACACAACTATTTAAATAGTTTAAATTAGTATTTATCTTATATTAATAGCTTAATAACTTTTAAAGACTATTTTAAAAATCTTTACATTGTTTTGAATTACAAAAAAACAGTCTGAATTAGTTTCAATGAAGAATGTTATTTTTAAATGTTAATAAAGTTAGTTTCCATTCTTTGCAATTACATATTTCTTTTATTTTAAAGTTTTCTTATTAACTCTACAGACTACGTGCATCCATAGGTAATTTTCTCCTAAGCTGCAACTAAAATTAACTCAGACAAATAAATGCATGCTCTTGTAAAATTCATATTAGAAAAATAAATCAGGGGAAAAAAGATTGGGGTCAGAAGGAAAAAAAAAGGCAGCTTTGGTATATAGAAAGATTTAATTTGCACAAATGATAAGTACATATTCTCCATTAGCAGAGTTATACAGCAAAATGGGAAAACTGAGTCCTCAAGTTATCTGATTCTGTGTGAGCTCAAAATGTGTTTCCCTATGAACAATGTGTACCACATCTTCTGTGGTTCTATGGAGAATTCAGTTTCTAATTCCTTTTAAAAACAAAAAAATCCCCCCCCCAAAAACACCAATCAACCAGTAAGAACAATTTCTTTGTAGTTCTCAAATATAATGTATTTCAAATAGATGCTAAATAAATACTCCTATTCTCTTCAGATGTTAGAAAGACCTTTCCATTTCCAATATTCTTTTCCTAAATCTACTTATTTTGGCAGACTTCCCACTCTGACTCTATTCTCCACTCCTCCTGGTCCTTCTTTGTAATTCCCAAATTCTTACAATCTGCTTCCAGTTCCTGCCTTTACCTGTGTGATTTCTCACCTTGTTTTCACCTTGTCCATCTCTCTTATTCTCTCTCCTAGTCCATACCACCTGCCTGATGTAACCTTCTGCAGTGAGTTGACAATGGCCACATATCAGGCACCCACTAAAGCCGCTCTACCACCCTCCCTCTGCAACTGGACAGAGGAGAGAGAGAATAAAAATGAGCTAAGGATTCATAAGTAGAGATAAGAGCTGGGAGAGGTCACTTACTGATTACCTTCACTGGCAAAAGAGACTCAACATGGGGATAGTACTTAAATTTATTACTAACAGGATAATAGCCAGAGTGAGAAATAAAATAGTCTTAAAAACACCTTCCCTCCACCCCTCCTTCCTTCCATGTTCTCCCTCCTCCCCCCCAGCAGTGCAGGGGTACGGGAATGGGGGTTGCAGTTGTTGTTTCTGCTGCTGCTCCAAGAGAGGAGCCCTTCCCCTGCTTCTGTGGGGTCCCTCCCACTGGAGGCAGTCATTGATGGACCTCTCCAACATGAGTCCACCCCTCAGGCAGGAGTTCTTCCCAAACTGCTGTCCCGTGGGTCACTCCTCCATGGGGTGCAGTCCTTCACAAATGAGCTGTACTGACTTGGGTCCCCCACAGGGCCACAAGTCCTACCTGGGAAAAACCTGCTCCAGCGTGGGCTTCCCCCTTCATGGGCCGCAGATCTCTAGCAGGACCCTGCTCCATCCTGGGCCTCCCACGGGGTAACAGCCTCCTTCATACATCCACCTGCTCCAGCATGGGCTCCTCCATGGGCTGCAGGGGGATCTCTGCACCCCGATGGTCCTCCATGGGCTGCAGGGGCACAGCTGCCCCACCACGGTCTGCACCACGGGCTGCAGGGCCTCAGCTCCAGCACCTGGAGCACCTCCTGCCCCTCCTTCTGCACTGACCTTGGTGTCTACGTTGTTCCCATGTTCTTGTTCTTCTTTTCCCTGGCTGGAGTTTCTTTTGCACAACACTCTTCTGTTCTTAAATATGTTATCACAAAGGCATTACTGTTACTCCTAATTGGTTTGGCCTTGGCCAGCGGCAGGAGTTCTGTCCTGGAGCTGGCTGGCATTGGCTCCATGGGAGAGGGGAAGCTTCTAGCAGCTTCTAAGAGAGGCCACCCCTGTGGCCCTCCCCCCCCGCTACCAAAACCCAGCCACAGAAACCCACTACACTTTCCAAACATCTCTCAGTCAGTTTCTTTCTCTTCACCACCTTCATGGTGGTTTTCTGTCCTCTTCCCTTGTGTTCGTCTCATGCAAAGCCATCTTGACCTGCTGGTCTTCCTCCTCAAACACTGTTCCTCAAGTTACCTCTTTAGCCAGTCTTCAGTTCTTATTCCTTCTAAAATCTCAAACAGAGCCCTCTAACCCTCACAACATATAGGTACCAGCAAAGATATCATAGAAGACACAAGGTTTCTTATATGATTTAAATTTGGTCTGTAGCACACAGGTGTGTGGAGGCACAGGACAAGTCACTCCTGCCTTGCCACCATGGTTCATTCCTGCAGCAGGGAATGTGCAATGCTATCCAAATTCTGCAGTCAAATGAGCCCTCTGTGAAACATATATAAACTGAAAGTTTGACCAGATCTGGAAAAACACAGCTGTGAAAAAAATTATTCCCTTTAAGGATTTCAGGTGCTCCCTCAAAGCAGGAAACATTTTCAACAACAATTTTCAAAGATTTTCAACAAAAACTTACCCACATTTAAATTAGAAAAAGACTAAATAATGCATTATCCCAATACTCACATTTTTAGAAAGAGCTGCACTATTCTGATTGAAATGTTTACCTGAATAAGGAATATTTCAGCATATCCTGAGAAACTTTGTTAGAAAACCTGGAAAGGGGCTGCCTCCTATTTCCATGTCATTGCTTAACTTCTTTTCTGAAGGCTAACATAAAGGAGTATGCCACTGTAATAGAAATATAAATTATTATGATAGCTGAGCCTGAAATAAACAGAAAAAACAAATCCAGTAAAATAAACTTCAGGTTAATTCTAGATGCTTTTCTTCACCCACTTAAAGAGCTAGGAGATTTAAAGATAATCTGTCCACCCACTGATATCTGATACTAGGAAAGATCTCTCCAGTTCCAGGCATGGAGGATGAAAAATAGATATTGACATAGCAGAAAGTACCAGCTGAGGAACTACTGAGGACTGTTATCGTGTAAGCCTACTGTCAAGAGAGAGTGAAGTGTTCTTTTCCAATTTTCTGGTATATCACTGGTATCAACGCCTGCAAATTTATTTTATCTGGTAGTAGTTCACATTATGTGAAAACATCCATGCCTGCAACAGTGTCATTACATGACAAGGATTAAAATATTCTTGAAATTATATTCCAGTATTATTGGTTTGATGACAGTGATTTTTTTTTATTTGTTCCTTTACAGTAACATTATGCTTTAATAACATTGACTGACTCAGGGTTCTCCCAAAGAGGGACATAGCAGCACAGTACCTACTACAGAATTACGTAGTAATTCTTAGGGAGTCCTAAGGCATTGCTATGATCAAGTTTGATGAGAAAGTATTTTTCTGCCCAAATAATACAACCCCACTCTGGGTCCATCAAAGACAAACAGCAACAAAAGAAATCAAAGCAAGCCCCCATATTGTATTTCACAAGACTCAAGCCATAGAGCTCAATGTGAAATGAAATAACGCCACTTTATTTTGTATTACTGAAACTGTAAAAACAAGCAACCCCACATACTCTTTTAAAAGGCAAATAAACCCTATCATATTTCATAATTCTTACCACCTATAACATTTTTTATTTTCATTGGCTGAAAGTTTCATGTCTTTTACGTGTCACATTTGACATTAATTTGTTTGTGATTCTTATACTCATAAATTCATGATTTTACACAGGTCAAACAGAATATTTTGGCTAATTACCTTAACTATTTCTTTCTATAGTTCTTCCTCCTTCTTTTCAGACAGTTCTTGTATCTCTCTTGTCAAATATTATGCACTATAATTTATTCATTACAAAAATATCGCTCTTTTTAAGGAAAACTGTCCAATATAAATTTATGCATATATGGTCTTGTGAAAGAACTTGTGTAACTCATACAAATTATTGATTTATATAAATTCCTGTGGATTATTTCTTCTGCTGCACCCTCAAAGGGAGGGTGAAGAAAATAAAATTTGACTTTTGCAAAAGAATCTGTGAAGGATAAGGTGGTATAAAATAAGACAAAACATCTACTCTTACCCAGAGACCACATTCAGTAAGTAAAACCAGGAAAGATTTCTGTAAGTTTGAGATGACATATAGGAGGTTTCGATCAGATTGGCATTGAGTGAAGTATCGGAGGATCACATCAGAGATTTAAACCCAAAGAAGAACAGGCAGGTAGCAGTTTCTCTTTTAATAGCTGCTTGCCTCTCATTTCAAGAAACCCAAATCACACTGTTTGTAAATCCAGTTGCCAGAGCATGAAAATTTTGAGACTTCTGAAGCAGAAGTCACTTAACCATCTGGCAGGCAGGAATGAATTCTGAGGAATAAAGCTTCTCCGTTTCATTTCAGCAACTTGTTACATAAAACAAGTGAGCAGGGACACTGTGGCATATAAAGCAAGGAGTATAAAAAAAAAAAGTCATATGATTTAGCAAGCATATGAGGAATAGCTCACCCAATGACAGCTACAACAAAAGAATAATCCCGTAATGGCTCTTTGACAGTTTATTTTCAGTGCATATTCTTAGGCAGTACATACTGTTTATTTTCTAAGCAGCTTAGGAGACAGGAGGTAAGTAGGATGATGACTATAATTCAATATAACATACATTTAAATAAAGTTTGGGGTCTGACTTAAGCCCTTAAAGTCAAAATATATAAGACAAGTCTCCAGCAACATCCATAGCTTAGCTGCTATTCTTATTTTCTAAATGTGGAATACTCTCTTATCACAGGCTGCCACACCATTGGACAATGTAGAATTGGTATGAGGGAAGAATTAGTTCCAGTAGCTCCAGAAGAACAAGATTCCCCACCACAGGCAATTTGACACAACTTGTAAAATGCTGTTTTCCACATATTTTTTTCACAGTTGAAACAAGTGTTTATACCTTTGTTTGGTTTTCTAAGATCTGGTTTTTTATATCTACCTGATACAACTTACTAAAACTTGCCAGATTTGTATCTCAGTAAAACAGTATTATCTCTAATTTGGACAGGTGTGAAACAGAAGGATTATGTCGTTTGTTCAAACAATAAGTTACCCCAAAATGTCAGTGCCACAATACAGCATTTTACTAGTCTCATGAATTCCAGGTAAACTCTTCCAATCACTTTAAGCTTTTTGTTGATATCAAAAAATGCTATTTCAGGGAATAAACATAGGAACATTCCATTAGGGAATTTAAGGAAAAAGTAAAAAGAAAAAAATTCAACTCCAGAATTAAGTATTCAAGCTTATTATTCTATTTCCATTAAGTTATAAGCTAACAAGGCATGAAACCATCAAGTGCAGCATCATATTTCATTTGCAGAAGCTGAAAACTGGTCCTTGGCACCTCGATGAATTATGATAGCCGACTGAGTATCTGCCACTGCAAACATTAATTTAGGAATGAGATGTCTCAATCAGACATTCAAGGTTTACATCCAAAGACTACCACAACAGCAAAAAAAAGGAGGTAGTTAATGCAGTTCATTAATATTTTTTCAATTGATTTTAACTGTTTAGTTAGTCGGGGTCTAGAATGTCTGCAGGTCTAGACCTCAGAGACAGAAGGATGGGTGAAGGCTTAAAAGCAGAATACAAAATATATGGATGTGGAAAGGCTGGATTTTGTCTGGCATATATATATAGAGTCTAGAACAAATGAGTGTTTCCAAGAACTTGCAGTACAAACAATAGTGCTTAAAAAAAAAAAAGAAATCAATATCACATCCTCTGCTTGTCCACAGGATGAACATTCATGGAACATTCATTTAGATAAGTTAGTGGAAGATTTGATAAATGCATGGAACAATAATCCATCTTAAATGCAAGAAACTATCTCAGGCTCAGGAAGCACTGGAACTGCATGTTTTTAACACTAAGAATACACACCAATAAAATCTATGTGCTTCTTTGCTTTTACCCTGTGGGCTTCCTTCTGCATTTATTGCTGCACAGCATATTGGTCTTCATATGCATTTGATTTCTAAAACACTGTTTTTCACAGTAACTACAAATATTAGAATAAAAATAGAGGAATAATGCATTTCTACTGTGATAATACACTCAGATCTCTTCCATAGACCCTAAATGCAAGAAACCTATATGGCTGGGAGGAGGGGACATGTTTGTTTGTGGTTGTTTGTTTGTTTGTTTTATTTTAAGAGCACACCAATTATGATTTCTTTTTAAGAGCTTCCATTTTTTAATCTCTCTGAAAACGTTATGGCTATATTTTGGCTTAAAGGTCTGATTTGTTATAAGCTCAAGATTCAGGATACCATGTCACATCATGTACATGACATCAGTATACGAGACGGAGATATGAGTTGTCAACAAGAGACACAAAATGCTACTCAGCACGAATAAATTCTCTGTAAAGAAAGACTAGAAAATACAGTACCAGTACTGCTTCACTAGTACCCCACTGTTATTGTAAGATCCACCCAACAGGCCTGCTACAGAATTTAACACTCAGATGATATAATGAATAGCATCAAAATACTGTCTTAAACCCAACCAAGGTTCTGCCCACTCTGAACAATATATTTTATCTCGTAAACCTAAACAATATACGATCTTGTAAACTTAAACTAAATAAAATAAAATGCTTCCACTTTCCAGTATTACATCAAAGTTGTAAAGGATTTCAAACTAAGTTTCAGCAGCTAAATGATGTTAAACCCTAATACCTTTTCCTTGCTACAGTATTGTCATTCTAAGTGCAGTCAGATCTTTTTTTATTTATATTTTTTATTTTGTATTTCCAACTTCTAGGATTGCCTGAACTTACTGTTGCAAGTGGGCATGGTAAAAATCTAAATGATCAAATTCTGTCCTCTCTACTGGAGTCAATTAGATTTATAAATTGACAACTTTATTTTACATTTCATATCCCTGAACTCAAGGTAAGTTTGATGGTCTGCTTTCCCCAAAAGATAACAAGAGGACCTTTTCTGTGAAAGAGTAAAAAGATTCTGCGGGGAAAGTCCAATCAGACATCACTTCTGTGTGGTTTGGAAACTTGAGATTTTTGCAGATATTCTTAATACCACCTGAATTTCACCTTTAAAATTAATTATTACATCTCAATATTTTTTTATAATACTCTCATTTACAAGAGCATTTGCCTGTGGAAAAGCAGGCCTTCCACACTATTAAGATTATGATTAACTGTCCTGGTCATGGTAAAATACAAATGCTCAGGGTGATACTTTCATTAGTAGGTTTATTTTCAGAAGCATGTCTTTCCATCAGGTACACAACTTGAGCCACACACATACTTCCTGAAGAGGGAATACTGGTTGCCATAACAAAACCATCAGATAACATACCAACTTCCTCTTTTTTATGCTGCTAGGTTGGAAGCTTTTTCTTTGTAATCTGCAATTTTAGGAAGAGTGTAATTAATAGCAGTTACTAACTTCCTAACCAAGAGCGGTTATCAACTTGCACGTGTGCTTTGCTATATTGAAACAGTCATTTTGAGTCACATGGAAAGGAGTGAGCGAGGGAAAGGTGAGGGGGAAATCTAACAGTACAGCCACTGATTCTGGTTCGTTGATAAAAGAATGTTACTGAATGAGTAATCTCAGGACTAGAGGCAAAAAGTGAGACATTTTCAACACTAATGAGATGGCAAACTTGGTTATTTCTTGTCTCTGAAAGCCAAAAACTCCAATCCTTATTACTTAATGTTAGAAAACAAACATGTATCCAGGCTAATAAACCTTTCCACTCTGATTTTACTACTTTGGACTCAGCATCAAAACTTTCACATATGTCTGGATCTTATTATCTAAGTGACTCAAAATACAATATATAACTAGAACATGAACAGCTACATGCTTCTGTCTACCACATACCAGGGGTTAATTAACACATACACAGGTTAATTTGTCTTTGTGATAAAATTCAATTTTACAATACCTATATCTCCTTGTTGTTATCCTAATGAAGACAAAAAAGATCAAATGGAAGATGAATTAATGAAAACACAAATTAATCAACAAGAAAGAGTCACAGATTACCAATAAAAAAGAGACCATATGCCAATTCAATGACTGATGTTTTGACATATTTATTTTCCATCTTTTTTTAATTGAAAAACCCCCAAACAAACAAAACAATACACCAGCGATATATTCATTTAATTGATCAAAAGCCTACAAAGTATCTGCCATTTTCTTATCTCTCTTGAAAAAAAAAAAAAACTTTCCAGAAGCTCATTAAAGTCTGAAGACAGCTTCAGTAACCAGACCTTGGAATTTACTGGGTATCAATAAGACCATATCTGCCTCTTTTGCACTACAACAGCAGAATGGTGTAGTTTTAATGATGCTGCCTTTGCACTGAAGAGGTTAAGAAAGAGACAAATAGTGAAACATATGCCGGAATTAAGTTTCATATTATTAGATCTGACATATATTCCCTCCTAAAACACATGCAAATGGTTGCTATGAACACCAGAAAATATTCACTACTGCGTGGAAAGAGATTATGTAATTAATTTGACTAACTACTTCCTGACAGACTATTTGACATACACCTTCTGGTAGCAACCAAATTAGGTTAACAGGGAGCACATTGACAGTAACAGCATATAAAGATTTGGCATAGCCTCTTCAGAATAAAGTTAATTTTTTTTGTCAGAAAATCCAGAGAACTCATGAATTTAACTTATAACAACAGAATGACATCAAAACATCCACTCAGCTTCCCTCAATTGACATGGTTTGGATTTAGGGAAAGTATTCCCCATCAGAGTTCAGTACTCTCTGACCAAGTCCTTCATATATTCCATGTGAAGAATGTTAAATGCTTAATACCAAACTTACTCATTTGTAGACACTTGTTGTCTGCAGGGATTTTGATTTAGCAGAGCAATACAGCAGCGTACTAAAATTAAAATACAACTGTTCTTGAAAGAATATAAAAGTTATTCATATCTTCTACTGTATAAATTATATAAAAAGAATGTAGCAATTATATATATATATATATATATATTATATATATATATATAGTTACAGATTTCCTCTGTCTTGTCAAACAGCAATATTACTTTACCAGGTTAGGTTTCAAGTAACTATTTTCTTCTCTACCAATATAGCTGCTTCATTTAAAGGTTTGCCGGTCTGTATCATACCACTTGCTTTGGAGATAAGCTCTTGCATCCAGGCACTGTAAGGCTAGGGCTGCACAGCACAGAGAATGAACACAGGAAAAAGGGATTCAGGGTTACCACTACAACACAGAACACTGGCATAGATAAACACTAGCTCAGTGTATCTTCTGCTCTCCTCTTTGACACTGCATATTTGAGGTACAGAAGTTTCCCAAGAATCTACAGGGCCTAAACCATGTTAATACAGCACAAATGAATATGAATTTACTGCTATTTATAGGTAGAAAAAATTCTATCCACACTACCTTTTGAAGGTAAGATGGACAATAAATCAACATGCACTACAGTTTTGATGAGTATTTTTTCTGCAAGTATGTGTCATATGAAATTCTGACTATTCAGAGTGACAGAAATGCATAAAGACAGCAAATTAGATGGCTTAAAGTGCTAAGTGAAATTGAAAATAGTTATAGAACTCTGCAAGTACCCAGGATTTCACATTTAGATTTCTTTTCTCCCATCTTCTGATGACTTCCCTAAGGTTGAGTTCTACCTATCTCTCTCAGGTGGAAGTACTCTAGGATCAAAATAATATTAAAGAATCCTAAGGGGTTTTGTTGTGATTAAGGACATTCTTTAACACATGACCCTGTTTGTTTTTTTTTTTTTTTGTTTTGATTTGATGTCATAAGCTGAAACTTCGGTATGGGCAGACACGCATTCTCCAGTGTCCTTCACAGCCTTGTCTCTAACCTGCACCTTGTCTATGCCCTCCTTCCAGAAGAGAAGGTGGCCACACTGCATGCTTGACCCTCACTCATCCAGGTCTATCCTCAGAGAAATACTGGATAAATTAAGGCAAAGGGTCTATTTTATACCCCAAAGCACAAGTGTGCTAAAGACCGTACCTCTCTCCCCTAAGTCTAGACACAACTGGAACACGGTCCGGGAATAAAGGGATGTGTCCCTTACTTTAAAGGCTGAACCTACAGCACAGATATACACTTTGAGCTACAAATACATTATTTAAAAAAACATGAAACACAGAGAACAAAAGAAACTAGGAAAGTCCATCAACATTTCAATGGTAAAATTATTACAGTGTTGGGTACCGATTATAAAAAATACAGCTACATAAAACATGCTACAGGGAACAGTTACAAGAAAGTTTCATGAGAAGGATTTAGTGATTTACAATTTCCTTTCTCTCCTTCTGATTATTTAGTATCTGTTACTCCAGATATTGTACCCAAGAAGAACATAAGTTAGATCTTTCAATTACAGAAATGTAAAGTGAAGCTGTTTTGAAAGAGAAGAATGGGAACAGTCATAACTCAGTTTGGCAAACACTGCTTAAACCCTTGACACTTTAAGACAATTTAAATTAAATTTGGAATAGGTCAGGTATGCACTCAGGGAGAAATTACTTGTCTCAGATAGCTCAATGCTGAAAGGCTCACTAGCACTCAACCAGTGGATGTTTCTCCTAACTTTTCTGTCACTCCTCATTGAAGGACCATAGACGCGTCCAACACAGATATACCAAGCTACTTCTGCATGTTTTTCCCAGAACCAAAGTGTAACAGAGGACACTATAGAGTCCATCAAGCTGGCTAAACTTCTGCTAACTGAGATCTTGAATGACACTGAGCCCTGTTAGCCCAGGAAAACATGTGAGAGCTGAACTCTACATGTTGATTAAGCTAGCTGACGTGATAATGTGGTTCAGTTATGCTTCATTTAGACATCAGTATTGAAAACAAATGGAGCTCTTTTCTGTTGATAAACCCAACTGGGGTTTCTTGCTCAGATATCTCTATAGCATATTTCAGTAGTTGGTTTGTTTCTGAAATAAGAATCCTTTAGGCTGCTCTACTATAAGTCCTTTTTATAAATTCAGTTAAGGTATAAATGCAAACAAATCTTCAAATTTGATAAACTCAGGCTGTAACATACATACTGAAGAAAACTGTCTGAGTGAAGCCCTAACCTCCATTTTGTTTCAGAAAAGAAGTGGAATAGTGGCTGGTTGGCTGCCCCATCCCATCCTGTCCTTTCCCACCCTTGTTGCACTTGACGCATTGGAAGCACATCTAATCCAGCATGGCAGCACTGTAATCTGTACTGCTCTCCTTGGGGCATTTGTTCCTTACTTCCCTTTCACGGAAGTATATCACTGTATTGGTTTAATTCACTACATGGCATCTAGTCAGAGCCCTGCTCAAACACAGCATAGATATAATCCCACCCCAGGAAGGAACTGGAAAGGGCTTTCCTTTGAGCAGTGAAATTCTTTCACTATCCTCAAGCACAAAAGCAATATGAAATGTGCTACGTGTTTGGGAAGGTTGCAAATTATTTCTTTCAGTGTGATTTTTCAGTTTACTCTGTTTTCAAATCCATAGCACTTTATCATTTTCTTCCTGAAAACCTTTCACATTTTCACATCCTAGCCATCACAGAAACTAAAAAGACATTCGTGCCTTTCTTTTTCTTTTTTTTTTTGGTCCCTAAGGATCTGTAGTAGGTGCACATGTGAATAAGAAAGAAATTTTCCTTCAGAATTTGGTTCATTTATGACAAAATATTACTAGCTAGAAGAGAACAATCTTGGAAACATTACAAATTTTATTACAGTGGCTCCATATATCCTAGACATTGTTGTCATTTACTTTATTAATTAAACAATATAGCTTTAACCTTAGAAACCATGACAGGGAAGTTAGTTTTCTGAGATTAGAAAGTTTTACTAAAACAAATGTAAATGTTTGACCACATCTCTCTTCTGAATGACTGAATTTTACCTTCATAGTATAACTTTTCCTCTGTGCAAGGAGAATTCATTGAACACCACTAGCTTTACTTCAAAAGCACTGCTAACTCAAATAAACCTCAATGTTAATTGACAGTGTCTTACTAAAACCCAACAGTGTTAATGCAAAGTTAAATTTCACTTATCAGCAAATCCTATCACCTTACTTTTTCACCTTCAGCAACTTCTGAACAATACTCCTCAAAAAATGTCAGTCTTTGTGCAGGCACCCCATACTACAACTTTCTGTCCGCATCCAGAGGACCCACCACAATCACTTGTACTAATTTTAAGCCATAGAAAATTCAAACAATCTGTCCAGTTAATCTGTCCTGGGCAGGGCGGGAGGTGGAGGAGAAATGTATGATTTTAAAAAAATTGTTTATTTAAACAAATTATTTTTAATATTGTAATTTCTGTCAAGATAAAATTACATATCTCCAAATAACTTTTCCATTATAGAAGATTGTGATTATTTTTTTGCTTGCTCCTTATCAGGACAAAAGTAGATTGCAACATTTCCAGCCTAGATGAACCAGGTATCTTCACTTTAGTTTTCACTAAACTTAACTCTAAACTCCCCTTAGCTGAATCTCTGGAAACATGCTGTCAAAAATGTTATCCAAAACATCATTATTCAGCTATTGGAAAGCTATGTAAAGCCTTTTGTAAAGTCTAGAATACAAGTGGCAGAGGTACTCAGAGATTTGAAGAAATGTGGCTTGACAGAATCAGAAGCTACCCAGGAGCAGATCCACCAAGACAAAGCCAGCAGTCTAATTTTCAGTGATGACAAAGATTCAGGGTAGCAAGCAACATGGAAACAGAAAACAAAGTTTTTTTCCCACAAAGAGGTAAAGTGGTACAGCCACAGTACCAAGAGAAAAACAATGACTCCCAAGAAGCAAATGGTCAGGTATATGCAAAGTGGAAGTTAGATGCAAAAAAAGATCTGTTAAGACTATTACCTTTCAATTCTTGCACTAAACCACCTACAACTCCAGATGTACTTGACCTGCTCTTTTCCCTTGAGGTACTTCATATTATACGAGGTTCTCAGTTGCCTGTAGTTAAACTACTTGGTTAGATGCAAGGTAATGATGAAAACACAAACCATCAAAAGAAAACAAATCTTAAACTGGTGCTACAGCACTCATTTTTAAAGTACACGAAATGTGAAATACACAGATGAAAAAACTGGTATTTCTTCAATGACACCTCATACTTGCAGTTGATCAAAAGACAATATCCTCACAAAGATTTTTTCATTTCCTCAGTTATGCACAACTGTGGCCTCAGCATCCTGTTGTATTTTATTGCATTTAATTACTCATTTTTAAAAAATTAAACAGGCAGGTTTCAGAAGTACTCAGAATTATCAAATTATTTTCATGGGAGAATATCTAATTTTTTGAAAAATATTTTATCAGCGTTACAAATTAGAAATTTCTGATACTCTTTCCACCCTCTTTTTTCCCTGTCAGAGTTTCCCATTTAGATTTGTCAAACACTCTGCTTAGCTGTTTTGGAAAGTGAAGTATTACCAAAAATGTTCAAAGTTTATATCTTTAGCAGGTGAAAGAATTGAATCATTGCATATTTAAAGGCAAAATAACCAGTGTCACTCACTGTCTAATGCTTCAGTTGTTAAAATATCCATAAGACACTTCTGAAAAAAAATACAAACTAATTAAGAAATTAATTAACTTACACATGGACACAGAATTATATATATATAGATATATACATAAATATATATATATATAAATATATACTATATACTTAATACTATACATGTGTATAATGACTACATATTTCTGTATTGCATATTATTTTTTTAAGGAAAATATCAGTAAAAAAGGAAAAATACATATTTTCCTGTTAAGATATCAAACTAATTATTTAACAGGGAAGTAAAGGAGAAGGTATCCTTAGATAATGAGGAATTTGAGAAGGAAAAAAATGATGTTTTCAAATTTCTGTTCAGGCAATGTTCTGTGATAATGAGTTATGGTATAAGAGCTACTTCTAATTAAGAGAAAGGATATATTCAGATAGAATAAAAAGAACCTTCAAGTCTGGCTAGATCGTGGAATAACACAGTGAAGAGTGAAATTGTTATAGCTAACGTTATTGTAACAAGCTCCTGGAGCAAGAATGAGCTGGAATTTGTAACTACAGGAGGGTCTTACCCTTTGCTGCCCCTACTCTGATCTGCTTTCTCCCAGCACGGTGAATCTCTTTCTCCGAGTGCCAGTGCCTGGTGTTTGCAATGCTACACAATGAACTGGAGTATCATAATAACACACATTGAGAAATAACCTCTTCAAAACAGTTTTAACCCAAATCTGTTCCCAGGGTAGTGCATGGCTGAATGAATACCTGTGTCAGGACAGAGAAGATGTTATCAGTGAAATGCATGGAGGGAACAGCAAGACCTGCAGTGGAAGAAATTTATGCCCACTTAGGCTACAGAACTATGATGTCATTAGTCACCAGCTCACTTGAGAGGGATGGTAAGAGCCTTATTTGATTGTCACTGAAGTCTACAAGACCTTCTACTTATCTATCCCTAAGTAACTTATTTATCTAACACTGTGTATTCTATAAATCTGATGAAGAATTAAGATTTTATCTATGGATATACCTATGACAAGCCTATTAAAAAAACAGGTTACAGAGTGGAGGTAACCTAAGTTCCCACTGCACCTTTGAAAGGCTGATGATAATTATCTGTAGAACTTTGTACACCAGACAGCTTGTAGTTTCAATGCAATTTTCTTACATTACACTGCTGTTCTCTGCTCTGTTCCTCAGCTTTACTGTATTCCAGGAACTATGCCGAGTTCAGAGGAGTATAAGTGAGTACAGCTCCATTAACTCACAGGTTTCACCCCAGGTGATCGTGACCCTTGGTATTTCACTAAACCAGCTTCTTTATCTTTTAAAAAATAAATAAAAAAGTGGTACAGTTCCTTTCAACACATAGAGAACAGTTATGATCTAGGTAGAAAAATAGATGTCTTCACAGATGAAATAGTAGAAGCATTCTCTGCGGAAAGAGAGTCCATTTCAACTACTTGTAACTCATTCAAAACAGCTGTCCAGATGAAAAGATTGTACAATTAAGTTACCAACAATTCAGCACAATTTATGCACTTTCAGTAGCACCACAATAAACTGCAGGTGTCTGGAAAAATTAAAACTATATAACTGAAAAAATCACTGTGGGTTTTCTGCTGTACAAAACCTACTTTTCATATTACTCTTGATTACTTTTGTTGGACTTTGTGCACTTAACACATGGTCATTTTAAATGCAAATATTAAGGATATGAAATGGCACAGTCAGAATAAGAATTTTGGATGCATCCCAGGAACTAAAGTGGCTTGATAATAAGACAAAATCGTATTAGTTGCCCAAGTATAAATTTGCCTTGGCCATCCAAATATCAATGTGCTTCCAGCAAAATAATATGAAACACGAAGGGGGACTTATGAGAAGAATTTTTGCTATTGTCCCTAGAGGAGGAAAGAGAATGAAAAAGAACTGACGAGTTATAAATGATAAATGGATTGATACAACAAAACTACTAATGGCATGTTCTACTGATTACTTTTGAAAGCAAAAGGTAATAGAAATTATCCAGAAAGTTTCTCTGGTCATGAATAATGCAAAATCACTTGGCTCAAAACCATATCACATTGCAACAGATCTGAAAGAAATGGAAAGAAAAGAAAGAAAACATGGCAAAGTTTTTTTCTGTGGGCTTTGATGAATCAACAAAAGAGTCTAACACTAAAAGGGAAGGTAGGTGACAATAAAGAGTAACTGAATACAATCATGGTCATTGAAATATAACTTGAAGAAAAAAAATCAGATAATGATAAAAATGTTAAGATTTAAGGTAAGCAAAAACAAATGTGTGTGAGTGTGTGTGTGTGTGTGGTTTTGGTTTTTTGATGGTTTTGTGGAGCCAGAAGGGATGATGAAATGTCTGCACTTCAGACAAAGTTACAGGGGACTGTGTCAGACCTCAGAGCAAAGACCTCAAACTGTGAATCCCTAAAATAGTCAGACTCCTTGTTCATGTCAGATTGCCCTGGGACTCGGGAAGAATTACCTACCTATGTATGAGGTCCCAGTTCCAGCTCTGAGCTTCCAGGTTCCCCGCCTGGTGAGCATTCCCTGCCTGCACCCAAAGGCGATGGTGAAGTCCTTGGGGAAGCATGAAGTCCCTCTCATATCAAGCCCCATTTTGTTCAGTAGCTACCATGGGAAGAGGAACAGTCCTCTCACCATTTAAACTGTAAAAACTTTGCACTGCTAGAATTATAGGTAAAGAAGAATTTTAATTAATCTTTCTGCATTACTTTGTTCTACTTTTCTCTAAATCTTTATATTTGTCTTTAAATATACATCTTTTCCTCTCTCATTATAGTAATTATATTACACATTTAAACATAGTTTCTGTAAATATAAAGTGAACATCAGCTGTAAACAGGTGAAAGGTTGATCCAGGTTTTGAAAAGCTTATGAGGCTTTTTAAGTTCTGACTTTCTTAATTTAGGCTTTGCTGAAAAAGTAATGTTATATAAATGAGCAATAGGACATGATTACATTTTCTGCTCTGTTTTCCACACAACTTAGGTCTCATAGTCACACACATACTATAAATCAAAATAGGGTTTTTAGTTATTATATTTCTGTTGAATCTTTTACTTGAATATTTAAAAGAAATTTATAGCAGATAGAAAAGAACTCCTTGAATGCAGGAAGGCTTTTTCAATTCAAAATACTGGAAAACCCAAACACATATTTTTTTAAAAGACTTGTGTTTGCATGTGTGTACACTCATGTGTGAACAACATATGTATAAGTAAATTAGGAATTTTAATTTTAATTTAATTTGGTCTTCTGAGGCATTCATGTTTCTAATGTCATTGCCTTCATACTGTGTTTTCTGTGTCTTGAGATTTTAAGATATGTACAAGTCATATTTTCAGAGCTTTCTACCTACATAAACAGCACTTTCTATTCTTTATCAATCACAGGACTCTGAAATTTGAGAAAAACTTAAAACACTGACAAAATTGCTCTAGGATCTCAAGAATTAGCAGATTTTCAGAGAGAAATAGAAAAATTAGAAGAAGATACATATCATTATATAAACCTTCACAAGATTTATGTACTATGCTATAAGAAACTTGGGGACTGGGCATAGGTGGGGACTGAGTTATGTTCCAGCATCTTCTATTTTTCTGTGACTCTAAACTTTTCTGATAGTTTCTGACATTCTCTTCCTTCTGACCTCCCCAGCCTGTCAGGCTGGCTTAACTTTCTCACTCTTTGGCTGTCTTTAATGTAACAGCATAGTATGATGTAGACTAATTCTACATATTTGCTGTGATCTGAAATAGTCTGGCAACAAGCCATCCTGAATGATTTTCAGCCTTTTGCAAAGTCTGTCAATGAAGTTCAGTATGACCAGCATGCATGGACAGTTCTACAAGTTTCAGTAGTTCGGAATTTATGTTTTGATTAGTACTTTTATTAGTGTTTGATAAACAGAATATGCTGTTCATTTGTAGATCCTTATTTGCCAGTAGAAGTAGAACTTAAAGTCATTGAAGGGGTTCTCTTACCAGCCCATCATTAAAGGTATGTTTTTTCGGAAAGAACAATTTCAGGGGGACAAAGGAAAACACAGTGAGTTTTAGGAGGGGCTCAGGAGAGGAGGTATAAGAGTTCAGGTGAAATAATACTGTTGCAGACCAAGCGCCTGAACAAGCCTAGCTGTTTCCCAGACTGCTGTGGTGAAGACATCAGCTGTTACTGGATGTTACTGGCTGTTAATCCTCACAAGGACTGAGATGAGCTGTAATGTCTTTCTGTCACCCCTAATTCTGCCATACTGACTGTGTTTAAGTAAGGTTGTCTGAAAGAAAATGCAAAAGCAAACCAGAGGAATTCACCCTTCTGCATCCACTACAGATATTTCATCCTCTTTTCCATTATTCTTCAAGTCCTCACGAGTGGAGTGTCTCCTCTTGCTTTCCCAGCTTTTAAAGGTAGAGGTATTTTAAAGTATTAATCTTCTTCCCTGGAAACTGAATTAACTTGTATATTTGCGTACTTCAGATAAGAATTGAGTCCAAAGTATTCAATGCTGAGAACCAATTAAGGCTTTAATTAGGAATAAAACAGGAAAGGAATAAGGGATTCACACGTTATTGGTAGTTTCAAAGCTCAAAATTACATTTGCAGGGAGGGTGGTCTTTGTTCTACATTAGAGAAAAAGAACTATGCTGAAACATTTTTCTCACAGTGGGAGCCTTTTGTCAATTTGCTGAAGAAATTATGCTAAAAAACTACACAAAAGCAGGTTTTTCTTACTCTTCCACTTGTCTGGAAACCAGAACTAGACAGAATTAGATAAAACGAAAGGAAACTTTCACCTGAGTAAATCACTGCCTTCCATTAGGACTTCATCAATGCACATTATAACAGATTAAAAAAATTCTGTTAGCCATGGGGACAAAGAGACTACATACTAATTATTCCTTTTGATCTTCACTTGCAGGAAGACATCTGACAACTGTCAGAGATAAAGCTTACAATTAGGCAGCTTTTTTAAATAATTAAGTACAGGAACTGGAGCTTTCTCTAGACTTCACTTTTTTTTTTTTTTTTTTTTAATACTCTGGCTGTATTATTGTCAAACCAGCTGAGAAGTCACATCCAGTTATTTTCTCCCTTTGCCTACAAACAAGCAAATTGGAAGTCTGTGAATGAATCTGCAGTCTACCTCAGTCACTAAGGTGATTGAGTTTCCACTCCATGCTAGGCAGTCATTTAGTAGAAATTAATAATCAGTGATCCTTCTAATGAGTCACTGAAGAAAAGTCACTTATTTTGTTTTCACTTCTAAAGGCTACACAGTCTGTCTATTCAACCATTAAAATCTCTCCTGATGATATTTACAACTAAAAAAAAAAACCAAACCAACCAAAAGAACAATAGTAAAAAATGAAGGGGAAAAAAATCAAAGAACTAAGATGACCTTGAGAAGGTGTTTTATTGCTCAGTTAATTCCAGCACACGGAAGCACAGTTCTGACCTGCATTCAATCTGTTTTACATACAGTCCACATCTAATAAAACATTTAACTTTTATCTCGGTAATAGAAACAAGCTAACAAGCCCTTGAAGTTAAATGATGCCTTTTTCGAGAGGTGTTTTAATGACATAAAGAGGGCTTACAGAGGAAAGCCTGGAGAGTGCTATGGCAGTGATTTGCTGTGCTGAAGAGCACATCCACCACTGACCTTTGCTTGTGTTCTCCAGATTTACTGATGTCAACAGAAATCAAAAATGGTTGGGTGTTTCAAACATAATTATCTTCCAAATTTTTTTACTTATCTAGATTAGAATCATAGAATAGAATCATAGAATCATCGAATAGTGCTCTTACTTTAAAGATGTAGATGTAAAATAATGTATTATTTCTAGAAATAGGTATATCAGTATACCTGCCTCAAAATGTTGGGGTTTTTTTTAATATTCATAACATGTTCTTATACATAAGTATAGTTAAATGAAATATAACGTCCAGATGCTTTTGTTAATCACAAGATGAAAAAACCCCCAGAAACAAATTGTGAATATCTTAAAAATTCCCTATTGCGTAAAAGCAGGGTATATTTAACAAGAATTTACTTTGTGAATTATTGAAATAGATGGTCAATAATGGAAATGTCTAGTCCTCAACAGTTGGCAGCTATTTGAACCAATTTGCTGTAGAGTGCTATCACTTTTTTCTTATTATTTTCCTGAACCAGTTTTATGCAGCCTAACCTTGCAAACCCATGATTCTAATCAAAATTAGATCTTCCACACCAGCCTGATATAAAAATGACCTTGATTCAAAACTAACAGAAATAATTGATCATTTGTGCCTGTTTCAAAAGTTTTGGATCAGATCTCATAAATATTATCTTAGTTTGATGATTTTTTAATATAACAAAAATAATTAAAAAGGCTTTAAAGTTCATTGTTATGCTTACAGAGGAACCCACACATACAAAACAATTTTTTTCCAGATTAATATCCAGAAAAGTATGATAGTAAACTGACAATTATGAATATTAAGAAATCTGATTATAATTGTGTGTACTATTTATTCCTGTATTGGTTTCATGTTTGGTTTGGGTTATTTTCTCCTTTGGGAGAAGGAGTTGTTTGGCTGGTTGTTTGTGCTTTGAGAAGGATTGCAAAATCTTGACTTTTGTTAAAGTTACTTTAGCTCAAGTGCTTTATAAACCTTTCTGTTGAGCCATACTTCCTCTTTGAGTTTCATCATTACAACAAAAGACTTGGAAACAACTCCTTGGAAACAACTACTTTTCTAGTAGTCATAATGAATTCAAAAATGGTACAAGTCCTCTTCTTCTGTAGTGAGGAAAGAGACTTGTATGTATTTGAGAAATAAGATTAAAAATGTCTAGTTAATTCCATGGTAGCAGACCCAATTGCGTACTTCAAAGGGAGCACTACTTTTCACTTGCAAAGATCAGTCCTATTTGGATACCTAGTCTGTACTGTAACAAAATTATAATAATCATTTTATGAGAAGGAGCCACATCTGACTTCTTTCTTGAAGCTCAATTTCTCACAAAACATCCCAAAATAGTGCTGATGTTGTATATCTCCAAAAATAATTTTTTATTATACTTTCTCTGTGCACAGGCATAAATGATACTGATCTCCTCATGTCTCAGCTTTACACTTCCCAAAACAGGAGAATAACAAGAATTAGGAATAATCCCTTGCTCACAACATATCACCTGAGAAAATATTGTCACTGGCTGAAACCTTACTAGAAAGTAGGTCAACAGGCACACGCCACTTCTCAAGCCATAGTCTGTAATAAGTTCATTAGTACAGGCAGGAGAAAAACAGCTATATTTCAAGAACTGAGTTTTATAAATTAATTACATGAATTATAAACAATGATACATTGCCCAATTGAACACTCCAGGCCTCTGAATCTTTTTTTTGCTTTTTCTGGTGATTCAGAATTTTCAGGGACCTCAAAAAACCCTAGAAATCTTCTACAAGTTATTTTCTCCCAAGAAGAACCCCTAAGGAAAAGGAGTCATGTGAACTGTGGTACCTTTCCCACTGTGCTCTGTGCACTCTCCCTTGAAGGTTACATTTCAAAGTCAAAATTTTTCAGTACTCCTGTGGTACATATTGTTCCTAGATTTATGCAAAAGAATACCAAATATATTATCACCACCACTATTCTCCTTCATGTTCTTGGGAGGTGGGAAGGAAAGAAAAGAAGTCAATCAGAGGCTTCTGTGCTTAAGCAGCTCACAGGCTTTAGTTCAATAACTTGAATCACTTGATACCTTTGAAGATCCTCCCGGGTTTTTTTGTCATGGGCTTTAAAGAGAAGACGTAGTCTCCTTGCAATTTTAACAAAATAAAGTTTTCTTTTATAAACTTAGCTTTATAAGTTTCATCATCCTTTGAAACAGCCACGTTCTTTGCCCCAGGAACAAAACAAAACAAACAAAAAAAAAAAAAAAAAAAAAGAAAAAGTTAAGTCATTCCACAGTACAGGTAAAAGCTATTGGATACTGTTTAGATTGCAGTGATTTTTCTCCCAAGCACATCCTTAATTGCTTAAGAAGGATTATTAATTGCTATTACAGACTGTTCAGCAATCCTAACAGTTTATTGATGAAATGTTACCTTCTTGAGGCTCTAGCCTTTGTTTTCATTTTCCATGTCATCTCTATGGCTCATTCATTATAATATCAATGTTAGCCCAATCTAATCAAATAATTTTTGCCTTTTTCAAATTGCTCTCTTCCCCTGTACAAACCAAGCATAGTAGAACCATTACTTTTTGCTTTTTAACACTGCAACTTTAGGTTTGTTCCTTTTTTCCTACCCCAAAGTTAAAATTCATTAATACACTGCACTGCTTCTTTCAAGCTTTATTTTGCTTTGTACCTTTGTGCTAGGGAATGTTCAGTTTTCTACCCCCCCTGCTCCTCAAGACTGCCCATCTGCCTATGTACCTTAACAATGGTAGTTCAGTAGCTTCATATGGTTTATTATATGTGTGCTGGCTGCGTTCAGATACACAAAGTGCTATTGGTAGTAAAACTAGAATAGGACAAACAAGATGCTGTTCAGCTGAACCGAAGGTAAAGCTGTATCTGTAATTGCTAAGCACAGCCAGTACAAAAAGCTCATGCTAGAAATATTTTCACTAGCTTTAGCTCTCAGCCTTTAGAATGTTTTAATTGCAGCCAGAGGGTATGAAGTTCAGCCTGAATTACACACAGGACCATAAAAGAACATGACAAGAAAAGTACAGAAAATAGTCAACCCCAAAATGTTTTAAGCAAAGTGAAGATTTATCATTAACCCACAGAAATCTAAGATGCACAGATGAGTAGTGAGTAAAGCAAACTTGTGACTAATTAGTATATTCACATCTCAGTGAAAAAACGTGAGATTAATATGGTTTATATAAAATACACATTTTAATAGTAAAAAGATGAACAATGTGACAGTTAAAGGACAGAGTAAAACTCCTTCAGATTTAAGACAAGAAAAATTGAAGCTTGGAGACAAAAAGTTTATTTTAATTGTTTAAAGTGGATATATTAGCAATGCTATTACTCTTGTTCAGCTCAGAGATAAGCTTCCTGGAGCAGTTTGATGTAGGACCAATATGAACAAACAATATACTGATTTGTTAAAAGATTGACATCAAAATTTTCAATCAAACTATTGTTTTTTCAAATTAAATCTGAATTTTTAAAAGTTGAGGATATGAATAAAGAGTAGTATTTGAGCCATAATGATTACTTCTGAATATCTGACACCTTGCAGGGGGACCTTTGACCTCCAAAATTGCTAGCACACATAATTAATAAGCTTAACATAACGGGATGAACTTCTTTCAATGAAAAAAATATGCACTTTTACTAGTTCCTCACTCACCACCAATCCAGTTCTTTTAGGGATGTTAAATATAAAAGAAAAATGGTAAAGGAACTTCTGAAGTTTTTAAAAACAAGAAATTACTCCTTTGTATAGGCATGTTCAGCTAACAGAGGAAGTACTTGGCCAAAGACATACAAGACAAAATAAAAACTTGAAGAATAAAGGAAATAAATATACTGTACTATAATGTAACAGCTAAGTTGTGAGGCCTTTTACCCTCTCCCTCCTTTCGTCTTTGCTTCTTTCAGCACTTTCAGCAAAGAAAGTTAAAATACAGTGAAAGATCCATGTTTTATGTAGAAAGTTGCCAATCTTCATGGAGATTCAGGAGACACATGTCTAGAAAGGATATCTACATTTTTTTTTCTAATATGAATATTTTTGCATTTGAGAGGTATTCATCCCTCATGTATTAAAAAGATAAGCATTTATTATCTGGTTAATAAAAAGGGAAGGCAAAAACATCAGGGGCTTTCAAAATAATTGTATGTGAATTTGATCAGCAGAATGTTATTAACACTGAAAGATGAAAAACAAACAGGATGGAAACTTGCATTTGGAGACATCATTATATTCTATTTTTGAAGAACAGAAGGAAACAAATCTTTGTTTAAGATTCTGGTCATGCTCAGCTCACCAGTATTATATTAGAAAATTTTTAATTCTCCACAAATACACAGGATAGCAGATGTGTCTTAGCAGAACATGAGGCTATAGAGCTCACCACACTTGAATCATCTATTTCATTTGGGTTTGATAGAATTTTATATATGGGGTTCTCACCTAACACAGGGAGCATTGCTAATTGTGTGACACCTAAAGCATAAGATTTTGATACTTCTGCATACATGTATTTCAGTTAGTTCTGTTTCCTCCTCTCATAAAAATACATGCAGGAAAATTACGACTCCTTCAGGCATTCAATATTTGAAACCTGTCTAAGATTTCTCTGGTCTGAAAGCTTATGCTGAACCTTTACAGTTGCTAGGTGATATCCAAGTGGTGGTCAGTAATTGTGATTGAAGATTTATGGCTTTCACAGCAAATTTCCATTTCCTCACTGGTGACTAAGAAAAATACAAGGCAGATTTTGGTAGAAGCAGTTCAAGATTTTGTCACCATCAACATATAACAAAGATGTAGGGAATGTTCATGTTATTATAATTCAGTTCTGATCAGTTAAATCAAGCACAAAAAGGAGAAAGGAGTGCTGCTGAAACAGATGAGTGGGTGAAATATTACATTTCAGTAAATATTTTCCAATAACTCTTTTGCAATATTTCTCAGTTTTATGCATTAATAGTGTTCTGGTCTGCATGACCACATTGTTATAAGGATAACAATGTTCTAAAACTAGTCTATACTCCATAAATTTTGCAGCCTTGTAAAGATTAGTGTATTCTTACAGTCCCCTTTAAGAATGTGAACTTACTCATTTATACTTGCAATTAGGCTACATAGTTAGTTTTAGACTGAGACTCCCAACAGAGGTAGAAGAAAGACTATATGGAAATATGTTCCTGTTGAAATTCCCCGAACTTGAATTTTTTTGCGTGCATGTAACAGAAAATGAAATATGCTTGATTTCCTTCAACCTTCCCCTCCTCTTTTACAAACCACTACTCTTTTCAAGCTTTCTCTGAGGCAGAATGAATCCATGCCAAAAAGTGTTAAGACTGACCTTTTGCAACTCTGCAGCAAGCTACATTACAGGAATGAAACAGTATCCAGGTTATGAGACAATGAGAAATGCAAACAAATTGGTCCAGATCCATCAATTATTTTGGAGAGCCTCTTTCTGTATCCAATGATCAATTGGTAGGTGGGAATTACACAATGATCAACTGAAACAAACCATTTCAGGAATGACACACTATTATACAGAGATCTTGAAATAGACAGAAACGGAAGTATAAACTTTCATTGTTTTGCTGGTCAGCTTTAGAAGGAAGAATAATAGACTGTGATCTATAATAAAAGGGAATAAGGTATAATAAGAAAAGAGGAAAGCCATAAATGAGAACACAGAGAGATACAAACCTGACAAACATAAATGAGACAATGACCAAAACCAAATGTGATCAAGTCATACAAATTGATGGGCTACCAAGAAACTGCAGGCAAACCAGAAGTTTGTTGCTGATAAACATGAAAACTTGAGAGTCCAGGATGTTGCCAGGGATCTTGGAGCTAGAGAAACAGATGGGTGAATGTGTACTGGAAGGGGAACAAGAAGGAATAAAGTGGGAATAAACAGACAGGGGTATAAGATAGGTTGGTCACTTGTAAAATAGGGCTGGTCAGTACACTTCTCTCACTGAGCCCTTCACCTCCTTGCCACAGTCTCTCCTGTCTTAATGTTGTATAAAAACCCCTTCTTGACTATCTCTGTGTAATCCCACATTCTGTGCTCTCTGTGTGTGTGTCTGTGTGTGTGTGGCTGCAGGGACTAGGGGCCAGCTACTGGCAGGACCATAGTGATTGGATCTGGGGTCAGCAGCTGGAGTCAGGTCAGAGGTGTTGGTTGTGAACTGGTCAGGGTGTTGGCCAGACAAAAGGTCATGTTGATACTTGAGGGATCTGTTAATGTGAGTGTTTGTTGGAATCAAGAGTATGCTGAGAGTGTGCTGTCAATACTGAGCTTCAGTTTCTACCAGTCAAAGAAGAGGAGGGTATTGGCTGTCTTGGTTGTGTTCGTGTCAGTCCTGCATGCAGGGGATGCTGAAGGCAGCTCCTTTTCTGTGCCAGTCTGTATCACTATCATGTGTTATGTCTATGTGTGTCCTTTTTAGTGTCAAACATACAATATGTTTCCTTTTATTCTCTGGTTCAGTCATTTCTTTTTTTTGGCTTATTTAGTGTTACCTGACACCCCACACATAATTGAGAAACAGTAAGGACAACATATTAATAAATTTTTTAAATTACCAGAGTTCTCTCAGTCACCCCATTGGAATAGGCTATCTCTGCTCACATAATTGTTAACTTAAATCAGAGAGAGAACTGACAAAATTATCAAATACTTCCACCCATATTGAATATCCAACTTCATTTACCCTGGCTTAAAAAGTCAGAAATTTAGAGTACACTGGTTAATCATTGGTAAGATGGGGCTATTTTTTTATTTAGTTTAAAATGGCAAGTAAAAAGTGTTACTAGTTAGGTTCAGCTTCTTTCAGTCAATGAAAAAAAAAAAGCATCAGAAAACTGATGCCAAAACTGAATAAAAACCTGTATTCTGCCTGATAAATACAAGTTCTATCATCTAGTAAGAAACTATGGGTATGGAATAGTGAGAAAAAAGGATTTTCCCTCTGTATTAGAAAAGAATCTTGATAGTGATGTGTAAGCATTATATATAGCTCTAGAAACATTTCTTTTGTACTCCTCGACTACTGATGACATATCTTGAATTTTAATTCCTGAAATTTAAAACTGGCAGGAAATTCAATCAGCGGATAACATACAATTGCAGAATTAAACAATCATAGAATATCCCAAGTTGGTTGGGACCCACAAGGATCATTGAGTCCAACTGCTGGCTCTGCACAGGACACCATGAACAGCATGAACATTGCAAGTTCAGAAAAGAAATAATGAATTATGATATGATCACAATGTTCAAAAAAGCATGTAAAACATACACATGAGGATTAAATATTTAATTTTTTTCTATTCTAAGCATAGGTGTGGAAAAAGAAAGCCAAACCCAGAGTGTTTTGACATAGATTCCAGCTTTTAAATTAAGATAATGGTATATGATACTCCTCATACACTCACCTCAGATACTTGGTAAAAGGAAGACTGTAGTACACATTAAAAGAAACTACACGCAGTAAAAAAGGTAGAAAATGTCACTGTGCAGAAAAACAAACAAACAAACAAACAAACAAACAAACAAAACAAACAACAAAAAAACCCACAAAAAAACCCAAAGAAAAAAAACAAAACAAAACAAAAACCAACATGAGTTAATGTTTATATAAAACTACCAGAGAATTTCTACTGAATTAAATTTTAAACCATAGGGAAAAAATAGTATATTTTTTATTCTTGTCATTTAACATGTGAAAAGTAAGGAAACAAATAAATTAATAATAATGGAAGGAAGGCTGGAGAAGCCAAAAATAAATCATCTGAAATCTGGTTTCTAGATGTCAAAAGAGAGACAACTGGGATCATACAAGACAGAGTTAGCAAACGTTAGACTATTAAGAAAGGAATGAAAAATACCACTATCCCACTGACTCACCCCAAACATTCACCTTCAATGTTCTTTCATATGCAGGGATGAAAAAAAGGACTTCAAATTCATATGAGATTGAGATACCTCAAAACCAGAATAAAGACGCACTTTGAATACTCAAATCATGTGATGTAAAAACTGTGTTGGTAGCTCTGAAAAGACAAATATGAGACCTATATCTTCATGGAGAGCTTTCTGATAGTCAGAAGACCACCCTGGCATCTAAAGAAATACCAGGAGCCTATATTTTTACTCAATCTCATCTATCATGCTTATATGGCTGTGAAAAAAAAGTAGGAATGATTATTCAGAGCTTCTCAGTTATACAATACAGACATGTTAGCAAGCAGCAGATTTAAAGACAGATACTAACCAATATATTGTCATACCTCGTGTTCCTGTGTGCATGCAGGTGGCTCATGGGGATGCTGACTGGGATGCCTTTAAGTATGCTTTAGCTGTCCTCCTCTCACACCCGTTGGATGCTCACTGTTAAAATGTGAGGGGCACCATTAAGGAGATCTGGCATAGGTACTGCTGGCTACGGGTAAGAAGACCGAAGGGTACTTCTCAAGGAAAAGAAGGAAAGAAAAGTGAATATCATGTTACCTTTTCATGTACTGCTGGGAACACTTTTGGATAGAGAAATTGAAGGGACAATTTACAGGACTGACAACCTTTTGTAAATTAAAAAACAAGCACAGAACACTGAAGTTTAACTCTTTCTGTCAACCTGAAATATAAATAATCAACTTCTTCCATTTTATATCAGTGTATTAGTGCATGAATGAAAAGACACTGCAGTGGTTCAGGGATGAGCCATCTAATTCCCAAGGTCACTAGATGATTTAGATGTGAAGTTTCATTTTCCAAATGTAGCTCAGGCATCCATTTGGACAAATCCAGAGGGAATTCTCTTTTCTAGTCACTCTTCTATTATCTTCAAAATGGTACTTATGATATTTTAGAGACATCTGTTGACTTAAGGATGTGGAAATTGAAAATACTGATGCTCTCAAAAATACTGACTCTTAAGGAAAGGTAATCAAGTGTATCAAATCTGCATCATTACAAAGCATTTTCTGGAAGCCTTCAGGTGAGCAGTGATCCTGATGATGCTATTCTCTTTATCTGCATCTCATCCTTTATATACTATGCTGAAAAATATTTGCTGATGGACATTTTAAAGATGAAAACACTAGACAACATTTAAAATTTTCACCATACAGGAAAGTTCATGATCTTCAGCAATAAAACAGTTCAGACGAACTGCAATAATAACCTCACAAATCAATACATGTTTTAGGCAGAGTATTTTGTGACGTTGACCTATACCATGTGATGCATCGAATACATTTTTCTTTCCTGTTGCCAATGAATCATTCTGGAATCCCATTAAGGTTGTTACTGTACAGAAAGTAATTAAGGCTCTAAGTTTTAGGGTATCAGAATCTAAACAAAAGCGATGAAATGAAACATAGATTTTGGTAAGAGTTCACGTTATACAAATTCCCTGAAAGCAATACATACTAGATTGTTGGTATCTGTTTGTTTTGTTCTAATAAAACACTCCTGCTCTCTCCAAACTAAAATGCAGTTGACGAGCAAATTCATAATAAGTACTTAGTACCTGAAAAGCCATTAGAGACTCAGTTGGTTGGAGCATGGTGTTAAAAACACCAAGTTCACAGGTTTAACCCCTGTATGGGCTATTTGCTTTAAGAGTCAGACTCGATGATCCTTGTGGGTCCCTTCCAACTCAGAATATTCTGTTATTCTGTAAAAAAATTAGGACCATGACACATGTTGCACATACAATGAGAGTAAATACCGACCCTCAAATTCTTGTGACTTTTTTGTCTTTTTTAGTCTTTTTTCTTTCAAAACTTCATATACGTAAATATATTTCACAAATTTTTTATTTCCATCTAAAGTGTATTCAGGTACAGAAGTCAATAGTGTTGACAAATCCAACCTCCTGAAATGTTTCAAGTTGTTTTAATGTAGAAGGATTTTTTCAGAGAGTGTCTGATTCCTGTTGGTTGTGTAGCTCTAGCAAACAAGTACCAGACAGAATGAAAGATATATGGACCTGGATTTTCCCTATTGTATTATTCAGGGTGCTTTTCATGGGGGCATATTTTGTTCAAGATCTTATTGATTTATGTATTTTGAAGTATTACAAGTTCAGCCTCTAACAGCTCACTTAGTCTTTGAAGTAAAGTTCTAAGCGTTGGCTTGTTGAATGATACATTTAAGACCAAAGACAGACAGAAATGCCAGTGACCCAGAGACCATGTTTAGCAGGCGAGTCAGAAGACCTGCAGTGTCTCTTCACACACACAAAAAAAAAGAATTTAAACCTTCTTCATGGGAAGAGATCTTGGAAACTGCAGCGTTTTTTTCCCCTAAGCCATAAACAAAACCTGAGTTATTCGGAGGACTGACATTCTGATTAAAGATCACATGCATTTCACATTGCATTACTACTTAAAAAAAAGTATTGCCAAAACCTCGGGACTGCACTTAAACTCCCACCTTTAGGTGAATACTGAAATGAGTAAAAATAGACCTAAAATTCTACATGGAATCAACACAGTTAATACTGTGCTTCAACAATGCAGTTTCCAGCACAGGGAGATACTTTTCTATTTTCTGAGACTTATTATACCAATAAGGTATTTTCATCAATTTGGCAGGAGGGAAAAAATAAAAAATATTTCCATATTTTTCCAGAATGACAAAATCTATGGACCATGCACTACTTTATAAATGAGCATTTAAAGGAGATGTTTGAAAATTGCATTTAATTTTCTAACATTGATAAGACACTTCAAAAAAACACACTGAATTTCTATGACACTGCCACTCTTTCTACTGACCCCTCTTCTAACCAAGATTTTCATGGATACTGAAGTTGTAGCTTATTCTAAATAGCAAGCAAACAAATGTCTAAATTAAAGGGGAACAGATTTGAGGGAATATGAAGTCAAGTGAAGACAAAAAGACAAGACCCTAAGACTTTTAGTGACCATTTTCCCTTTCTGTAAGATTTCACACAAACTATTATTACACTGATTTCCTAAAAATCAAAGCCAATGTTTGACACCTTGGTACACCTTAGAAGGCTGAGAAAGATGCTTGCTTTTTATTTTCTGTTATTCTGGAATAGGCCTGGACAAAGGCAGAATAAAAGTCATCATCATCAACAGAGCTTTCCAGTTGAGCAAGCTGTATGGAAAAATATAGGTCACCATATAGCCTTACAGAAAAAAAAATTAAAATATTTTAAAAACTTCCATTCCTTTCAGCCAAAACCCAGCAGAGTAAGCAAATAATTACTAGGGAGATTATATACTTTATATAATACTATACACGATAACTTTTACACAGAAACAATTGTAAAGTTATTACACAGGGAACAAAACTCTTATTACCACATTGGAAAAAAATTGGATGTACTCTAGGAAAGTAACAGCATGATTAAAAACAAAATAAGGCTACACTGTGAAACCGATACTGCACTATATATCTTCCTGTGTGTATACGGGTCTAACAAATGTATCTATTCAGACTTCTTCTTAATAAGATTACTCTAGCTACAGTGTGTTTCGTGGTGCAGTGCAATCTTTCCAACTCAAAATCATTCTGCAACACAATCAATTCCTACCAGCATCATATAATTTATTGTGTCAGCCGAAAAGGACAGACTTGTTTTATTAATTTTTGGCATGGCAGGCTCAAAAGTTCATTTCTAATTTTAACATGATAGAATTTTCATGTCTTCTCATCAAAAACTGAGGGTTGTAGAGGGGACAGGAAAAGCATAATTGAAATACAGTATTTTTGATAGATAGATAGATTAGATAGATAGATAGATAGATAGATAGATAGATAGATAGATAGATAGATAGATAGATAGATAGATAGATAGATAGATAGATAGATATTTTTCTATTCTTTTTTCCCCCTAATGCAAAAGAGATCTCTTTAGCTAGGAGAAGATTTAAAGTTTTTTAAATATAATCTTCTTAGGAAGTAAAGTGCAAACAAAAAAGTTTCAGACAAGGGGGAAGAATTCATACTTTTTTTCCTACAACTTCAAAATATAATGCAAGCAATTTACAAAATCTAAATTTTATTTTTTTTTTTAATTGCAGGATCAATACAGAATAAATTACCTATCCAACAGTTACTGATGTGACTTTTGCATGAAGAACAAATTCTGAACTGCATAGAAGAGCTGATGCACAGGCTATCTCCATCTGGTAATTAAACAAATTGTGATTTTTTTTTCAGATCCAGTAATGGGAGATTAGGAGGGGATGAGGCAGAGAATTTTCTGCCTCAGCATATCATAAGGCTTTTATATGCACATGCATAACAAAGACTGGAACAGAGGGGAGAGAAACACAGGAGAGCTCCAGAGACAGCAAAGCATGAACCCTGTCAGTGAGGCATTCCTCTAAACTACTTAAGTATTTGGTGATGTGTGAAAACACAAATCAGTTAGGAAAAAAAGAGGAAAGAATACATTGGACAGGGATATTTACCTTTATATAAATTATATTTTTACTATAGAAAGATATCTTATAACTATCTACTATTGTCATGTAGAACTGTTCATTCATGCTCTCACCATGACAGTGTCCTACTGTCATGTGGGCACTTGCTATAGATGTAAAAAGACTGGCAACTACAGAGGGTACCTGATATCTCTTCTTGTAATGCAGAAGCTGCTCATTTGGTTTTCACTCTGACTTCCTATGTCCCAGACCCACTTAAGATTTCTGTTACTTTACCTATGCTAAATTAGCTCAGGCCACCTTCCACGTGGGTGGAACCTCCTACCATGTGGACAGGAATAAGAAAACCAGAGAAATTAAGTTGTCAAATGTGTGTTGAAAACACATCTAATAATTTTCCCTGTGTCTTCATACCTAGATACTGTCACATTGATAGTATGACAAAGATTTTAAAAAAACAGAGGTCAACAGGGAACAAAATAGACCTGCCCAGTCCCCTTATTTTCATAAGTTTTAAGTCCTATTTAAACTTGAGAGAAAAAAAGGGTTGGAGTAAAAAGTAACAACAAGCATGGTAAGTTGTGTCCCATTGTCCTTGAAATCTATGCTCAGAGGATTGCTTGCAGAGGCCTTTCTGTAATTTTCTTTGTGCAGGCAGCATTTTTTAGCACAGACAAACCGTGCAACTTCTTTAAGCATCACCTGCCATTCATGATAGGCACAACATCTTTTGCTGCTCATTCAGCCTCATGATTATTTTCTAATTGGTTTCCCCCTTTCTACTCAGCTGTCAAAATATTCTAACAGCTCTTTAACTACTGTTTAATAGCTAACAGAAGCTTCATATATTTTAAAGAACAGAGAAAGATTATTCACTGTTTTACTTCCTTTATGATTTAGCACAGTGAATAGTCATGATTAAAGGTAATGAATATTATCAGAAGTAGTGGGCTGTATTTTTCCAGTTCCTCCCAACTCCTGAGATTATTATAAAATAATTTGTAATTTTATTGTTGTCTCAGTTTAATGAGACAGAAGTGTTTTGCTAAGGAGGATGAGTTATAAGGAAGACCAAAACTCCTCCCTCTAAGCAATTGTAAATCCGAAATTAAGAGGCTCCAATTGAGAAAATGTGGAGAAAAACAAAAAATAACAGCCCTTTATTAAAGGATATATGTGTATTGGCAGAACAACAAAAGAACACAAAACAAAACCCCAACCGAACAATAACGCTATACCCAAAAAAAATCCCTTTCAATGAGAAATGCACAGTTCAGTTTGTGCCTTTGGTGCAATTCTAACCACAGTCAGCAGGGGGCACCTTTGGATCGCTGGAGGTGCAGGGCCCGCAGTGCTCTGGGTTGGCCGACAGGAGGTGCTGTTGGGCCCTGGCGGTCACCACGGGGAGGCCCCGCTGTGCTGGAGGGCCAAAAATGGAGTCCTTCCTTTCCCCTCTCCAAGGGAGAAGAAAAGAAAAAAAAAAGTTTCTTTCCCAGAGGAAAAAAAATTACTCACGTTGCCCACGGCTAGTCCACAACTTCCACAGTCCTCACTGAAAGTGACCAAGAACAGCTGCCAAAGACACGGGAACCGNAAATTCAAGCAAAAATCCACGCGGGGGGGGGAGGGGGGGAAGGAGAAGCTGGGCTGGCAAACCAGACAGTCAGCCTCAGCACCCAGCCACCTCTCCGCCCCCAAAGACTGAGCCCTCTTCCCCCTCCCCAGCTATTAACTTGGAATGTTAACAATCTTGGTCACTTCTTTTGTGTGACCACAACTGCCCAAAACAAAACCAAACTGCTCATTCAAACACCACCCCACCCCCACACACACACCACGAGGCAGGGAAAAGGGAAAAAAAAAAATCACGTTTAGTTTAGAACAAGTAAAACCGTGACAATTGTAAAAACAGGAGCAGCAATCTGGTTTATCATTCAAAAGGCAAATGCATACTCTTACTATGAAATGTCACACACAACAGCAAGTCTATCAACATAGTCCCAAAACTATTTCAAAGGAAATAATAAATCATCACAAGAGTTCTGGCAATTTCACATTCCCTTTAATAGCGCCTAATGCCTTTTTAATTTCCATTCTCTCAAAATGCAATTATAGAATGACATAACTGAAATTTTCTTGCAGAATTAAATCAACAACCCCATCTTTGTGTGGAAAAGATGAAACTATTTAAGAATGGGAGAAAATCCTCTTTGTCTCACACATCAAAAATAATGGTAGCATAGAGCATCCTTTATGTATCATTGTCTCCAAGCAGATACATTCCCACAGCTGCAATGTTCCAGCTATAAGCTCTTGTCTTTATCCTTCCAGCAATAGGAACTATATATTTCAATTAAAAACCTAGAAAAAAACCTCTCAAGAATTGACTTTCTTTTTAAGAAAGGTGATAAGAATCATAGCCCATGAAATGGTGAGACATCATACAACCCTGAGACTCCCCTAACATAAAATTATATTACCAAAGTCACTTGGAGATGTTAACTAAGACTATTACTTTGTCCTTATTTTTAATAACAGAACACAGTAGTATCACAGCTCATTTTGAATCCAGTAAAAAAAACCCCAATGCCATTACAGAATACCCAAAGAAACTTCACATATGTTGCATGCTGTAAGAAATGTCACCCTGTGTAATTGCCACGCAATTATAGATAGCTATTTCTGATGTTCTCTCCACACTTCATTTACAGTGCCACTGAAGAAATCAGGAAATGCTAAACCTTCTGAAGATCAGGGAACAGTCACAACAGTCGTCTCAGGCATACTCTTGGGATGCCAAAACTGTGGTTTTATCTGTCATAGCAGTGCCAATGGAAATTGAAAGAAAAAAAGCCCTTCTTGTTAACTGGTTGAGTCGTGAACTTTACAGATGCTGTTGCAACACCAGAACACTGCTGATGGACCAGTGATTCTTGAGCTTTTCATTACTGAAAGCTATTTGTTCACAGAATGGTATTCATGCTGTACATGCATGTAATTGAATTTCTTTTTTAAAAAACATCATAAACATTATGTTTTCTTTAGAATTAGGAGCCATTAAGAGATTTCTGGCTGATGAACTACATTCCAACCTTTCAATGAACTTGTTAGGGTAAGCAATCACTCTTTATTTTCTTTCTTTGATTTGTAAGTTCTTTGCTTGTTGTTCCTCAGCAATACAGAATAAAGTTATAAGCAGAGCTCTCCTGAGCTTTGCAGAAGCATTTTAAAATGTAGAAAGAAAGATGAGAAACATTTTCCTTTAGACGTGATTGTACTTCTCAAAACCACACATATAATCAGTAGAGTACATGCATTTTCAAGTAATCACAGATTGTAGATCAAGTAGAATCACAGAATCATAAAATGGATTCAGTTGGAAGGGACCTTTAAAGGTCATCCAGTTCAACCCCCCCTGCAATAAGCAGAGACATCTCTCACTAGACCATGTTGTTCAAGTCCAGCCTGACCCTGAATATTTCCAGGGATGGAGCATGTGCCACCTCTCTGGGAAACATGATCTAGTGCTTCTCCACTCTCATAATAAAAAATTTCTTCCTTCTATTTAGTCTGAATCTACCCTCTTTATAGAATCATAGAATCATTGATCTTGGAAAAGACCTTAAGATCATGGAGTCCAACCTTTGACCAAATACCACTGTGCCAAATAAACCACACACCTTTCAGTGTTACTTATTCTAGCAGAAACTACAATGCCTTTCTCTTCACTATTGAAACTCTGCTTGCAGTCGGGAAACTCTAAGGAAAGTTGAGAGTGATACATTCAGTATAATCTCATCACCACCACCTTTATGTGGTGGTATATAGTCTTCAAAGAACACACTGTGAAGGACCAGGCACAGGCATGTTTTTGCCAAACATTCTGACTGTTGGGGCAGGAAAGTTCTTACTGGAAGAGTGGGTCCCATGGAGGCGGGGCAGCACTGTTCTGAGCCAACTTCCTTTTTTGCCTTGAGACTGTGCCAATTCACCTGCTCCCCACAGCTTACTTCCTGGAGGGCTCAAAGGGGATTGTTCTGCATGTGTGAACTAAATGACACAAAAAATGTATTTTAGATAAGAGATGTGCACCAGGTTAACTACAAAAGGGAGTGGATTGGTCCCCGTCCTCTCTTTTTTCCTTCCTCTCACCCTCCCTGTTCACCCTAGATCTAGACCATCCCTGTGACAGGACCAATGCGGGATCTAACAACCGGTGATCTTCCTCCTCTTTCTCCCTCTTCTGCCTTTTTTGTTCCCATCCCTTTCTTTGTCTGAGCATATTCGACCCTCTACTCTGTACTGAGGTATGTTGTGAAGATTGCTCAAGTGTGTTATAAAAATTAAAGGGGCTGTTAGCCAACACTTTTGAGACTAAATAATGGTCTGGTTGGCAGAGTTAAGGTAATTATACAATAGTTACACAAGCATAAGAATTCCCTGACACATGGACTGGTGTCTTGTTGAGCCTGATGAGAATTTATGACAAACATCATGCCCTCAGCCAAGTGGGTTGTGGCACATACTTCGTTCATATGACACAGTCAGGACATTCAGGTTGGATGCCTAACATCATATATCCATCACTTGTGTTGGTAGGAAACAGTTACAAGATTGGCGAGGAGGAGGTAGATCTGCTCAAGTGATTTTCCACCTCAGAACACCGAAGCCTGGAGGATATCAATGTGGGAAACCATATATTTTGACTACTGCTGTTTATACTATCTGTTTTGAGAAGTAGAATTTCTGTGTAGAGATAACATAGGTGTTTACAGAGACTTGGAAGCACTCTCATGAACATGCTTAAGCTCCCTGTTGGGAGGGACATCAAAGCTCAGAGATCATAAAAGCACGTGGGAGATCACAGCATGGTGGTAAAGCATGCGTGTGCAGGTCTTTGATAAATGGGTGCAAACAGCAGGCCCATTGACCGCTAGGATTAGACTGAGCCTGAACAGTACCTATGTTCCTGCTTTTGTGTCACTGCTTCCCATGTGTTGCTTTGGAATCCTCCAGTTAGGGAGATAATGAAATAAATTTACTCTTTGCATTTCAGCTGTGGTTTTGTGGTTGTTCTGGCCACCTGCCTGTGTCAATTCTTGCAACTTGCAATATCACTGTACCATACACTATTTGACTGCAAGAGTGTTGACATGAAGCACTATTCCTCAGAAAACTCAAGCTAATAAATCACTGGTTTCTTTCCCTCCTTTAAAAAAATAACTGACCTGGCAAATCTTCTTCACCTGAGTGTATTTTGGAAAATTACAATGCTCGGTCACTAACCATTCAATTAAAACCAAATTTAGAAACAACAGAGCAGAGAAACACTGAACAATTGGACTAGAAATTAATTACTTGACTGCATTGTAAGCAGTGTTCCCATGTTCCTCTTTTGCCCATAAGAAGATTTGAGTATAACAGGGGTCCTTTCCAGATGGCAATCCCATGACTAAGCCTTCTCCACCCTGTTTTCAGAAGGCAGAAAGCACATTTATATTGGAGTGTTGAGGACACAGACACACAGTTCTTCATACATTTCTCCATTTCCTTAAACCAAAGTCCAATCAGATGAGGATTGAGGAATGCATTAGTCAACTCCAGTGTCTTCAAGCACTTGCCTCCTTACAACACAAATACAGCATGTGCTACCTACACCAAGGATTTAGAGGAGAACTGGGATTACTACTTTTATACCCATGAAATACTCACATTTAGAATAAAAGGGAAGACATGTAAAAGTAGTCAACACTTAAGAGCAAAAAAATATTGCAGAGGAAATATTATTTTTGAGACCTATAAAAATAACAACATATACTACTAATTTCATCATTATTAAAACAAAACTAATAATTTCTCTTTGCTTAGTATACAAAGACAGGGAGAATAGGGTTGTCTTTTTTCTTTCAGTTTAATTTCAGTTTATTATTTCTTGATATATATACTTGCCTAGGTATAAAGGTCCTTCCCAAGTCACATTAGGTTGATGATATTTTGTTCTCAGAACCTCCTAAGTATACTTGCTTATCTGAAAGCTGTTTAATGATTTTCTGCTTCCTTTTAAGTTTTACTTGCTTGCTTGAAATAATAGGATTTTTCCCTACCATTCAATATATTGAACTAAAACAAACAAGATAAGGAAGCTCTTGGGAATTGGTGTGCAGTTTAATGCTCATTTTATTTGTGACATTTCATGCACAGCTATTCAGTTACAATACTGAGATGTCATAACAGTTGTGCTAGCCATTAATAGTTCATTTAGTTGTTATTCACCAAAATACAGTACCCAGACTATGAAATAAACAATTATAATAACCAGAATAAGCTTATTAACTCACAATTTTTATGAGCTTCATTGGGACTTAAAATATTGATGCTACTGAAAAAAACTCTTGAACCAGTATCTTGATAAAAATAATGTGCATGAGGCAATAAATATCCAGATTGTTTGGAAATGAACATCTTTCATTTAAGTGCATTCCTCCATATACCATAGAAAATACACTGTTCAGCAGCACTAGAAGACTAAATAGAAAAGAGATTGATGCACAGAGATCACTCAAGTCATGAAGAGACTATATTCAAGAAAAAAGATAAACTGCAATGGTTCAACAGTAATAGGGAGCATATTGAAGTAGCTTTATTCTATAACAAATCCTTTAAACAGCTCTTCAACAAACTGACTTGAAGAATACAGTATGCAGACAGTAAAAGTTAAGTTTGAATACTAAAGTGAACACTATATATTGTTCCCACTGTGTTCTTGGACATATTGAGGTAATTTATAATCTTTAGTGTGATCTAAAACTTTTCTAGACGTCTTTTACTCAAAACTAAAACTTAAAGATGAACAACCTGTGAAAATAACAGATGCCATGCTACAGGTGAAAAAACCAACTATAGCACAGAACCTTCTTATAAGAAAAAAAATTCCTTGTTCAAGTTCACAGGCTGCTGCATTTGTAGCTGAGTATTTCCAGTTTGTTTTGTATCTCCCATGTAAATATGCAATGAAAAAGTATCATCATTTCAGCTAATAAAAAAAATATTCACATTACCATGTTAAATTAAGCTGGCTGCAGTACCATAACAGTAAGACAAAAATCCTTCAAAATAGTTTACCTATTGCTTTGAAATTTGGTAAGTATTCTGTGATGAAGTCCACAAACAGTGTATTTACAGCTGTTTGAAGGACCATAATTTACAGGATACAGGAAAATCAACTTTGGAAAATGCATCAGCTCAATAGAAGTTCCAGCTTAATTTAAAAAAAAAAAAAAAAAAAAAAATAATTGCAAAGATTCAGCTGAACAAGTCATAGACAAATTTACCATATTAAATTTAGCCTAGTACAAATTGCAAAATATAAATATATTTTTCAAAGTGTACATTGGTACTCCAAATAGAAAGAGCCATATAAATAAACAAATGTTAGGTCTTGGAAACAGTATTACAGCCTTGTCACCCTGTGTCCAAAATCATCATAACTTTCTGACCTGTAACCCCATTTCTGAATTCGTTATCTGATGAGAACTGCAAAAATTACATAATTACATTATTTTTTATCCTTTTTTGGAAGAGTATGGTAGAAAATTGTCTCCTTTGAATTTTTGTGGTTTACTTTTTTCTTTCTTGCCTCTATACCCACAACCAAATTTTTGAAATATACCATTACAGTATGATACTGTGGAAAAAATGAGGTGTAAATAATCTGTCAGAAGAGGCTTTCTCTTTGTGGCAAATATTTTATTTTAGTCAAACAGACAGCACCTGCATGAAAAGGACACGTCTTTAAAAATTGTGTGTATTACAAGCATACTTGTAGTACAGGAAGATAGGATAAAGGAAGATCAGAACTGCCATTCATCATGCTGCTCTTCCATTTTATCTTCTTCTTAAAGCTAATGGAACTACTCAGGAGAATAAAGGCTGCAGGTTCAGAAACTAAAAAGATGAGTTTTATTTCATAAAGGTATGTGGAAGGGAAGATTTCCACCAATACATGTAAAGGCACAAAGTAGGCGGGAAAAATTAGTCAGAAGGAGTAATAAATAATTCTGAAGAAGAAAGCTGAAATGAATTTAAAAAAAAATTTTATGGATTTATTCTTTTACTCCATGTTATCCTATCTCAAAATGTAAGACATTTTAATCAAAAGGCTTGTTTTTAAAAAATCTTAAGGTGTTAAAATTATTAAAATGAGACCCAAAATATGTACCGTTCAAATATAAGAACAAACCCCATACATTCCTATACATTTCACTTTCTGGCCAGTTTTCTGTATTTTTACATTTTGCAATGTATTCCAAATCTTTTGTTTCTACTTTCTGTTCATCTCTTCCCCTCCCACCCCCCCAGCAGTCCTCAATCCATTACATTTTCGGTTTTATTGCAGTTAATTTGGTTTTAATTCTATCCTGTTGTGTCCCCTTCCTATTTTTCATTGCTCTACTGCCTTGATTATCTCCTGACTAAATCTACATCCACATTCCCCTTTTGACCTTCATGAAAAGCAGAGTTGCAAAACCTGCATAAGACTTGCTTTGATTATTTTAGTGAAACTGTTTTCTCCCTGACAGTATGAAGCACTACAGATGAGGACTCATCTATTTGGAACAATGTTTTAAGAAGGTCTATTAATTCCCCTAATGCTGAAATAAGTTATCAGTCTGAATAAAACTGGGTTCAAAGTATTATTACCACGTGCATGTCCTAGCCTGAGCTTAGGCAGTAAGAGAGCAATTGCTAACTGTCCTCTGAGTTTACCCATAGGTCTTCTGTTTATAGACACAATTTAGCATAGTGAGAAGTGAGACCAGTTATTTACATGCTGACAAAACATGTAGAATTAAAAATATGAACAAAATAGCATTGTCACTTAATATTTAACGATTTATAAGAGGTAAATATATTTCTTAAACTAGCTACTAGTTGGGTAAATATATTGCTAAACAAGTCGATCTCTATTCAGGCCTCATGATGAAACTACAACAGAAACAATAAAAATCCCATTCTTCAAAAATGACACATCTCTGCTCTCATTCTTTTACCAATGCATTTTTCTGCAGCAGATGCACAAAATATTTCTCTTAATTAAATATCGCTTCTAAGAGGTGCCCTACTTTTGGGAAAAGAGAGTAGTTCTTTATTACACTGTTAGCAATACTATTAAATCTCAATAATGAAATCTATGTAATACTTTCAGGTGAGAGACGAATAATCAAATATTGATACATATAGCTATATCTTCAGTAAAGCAGATTTCCATCACTGCTATTTTCTTGTATTTGGTGTCAGACGACCTTGTTTTAAAAGTCTCAAAAAAGAAGTGGTATTCAACGTTGTCTTTATCTGTCCACATGTCCAAAAGGATGCTAATGTGTTTGATTGCATTCAGCGTGTGATACAAGTGACAAGTCTAATGTGTCAGCACATAAACCATCTATATCTTTCTTATGTATCACTCAATATTCTTCTCTTAACATCCTCAATAAACACACTTCCTACCAATCTTTACTCTTGGACTGGATAGAAAAAAGGATTCCTTGTACAAGACTCCATTTGGATCTAACTTCATATGCATGCTCTTTATCAGTGAAGGAAAAGAAATACCTTAGGTAACTGAACTGAGCTAAGCTCTACATTTCTTCTTTACATTTACAGCACAAAATTGCTGTGAGATTCATTTGTAGTGGCAGAGATGAATTCATATGGGATCTCTAACTCAGGGGTGTAAGAGCTGGAGAGACAACAGTTGTGAACAGAGAATGGGGGACATGCAAGAAAGATTCAGATCATCACATCAACAAATTAGCAAATCAACAACCAACCATGCAATAAAATACACACAGCTTCATTTTGCTCTCTGGATTTGCCTGACGTCCTTGGTTTCTTTCCTCAGTATCCCCATCTATACAACCTTTATTTCTGCACATCTTCTATACATGTCTGGCATGATACGTATGCTACACATACTAAGATAATAATCAGATCAGAAACATAAACCTGAGATAGAGATATGTACTTGGGGCAAAAGAAAGTCTTTTATGTCATGTTCTTAACCCAATGGATTAACAACTGCTATTCAATTTTGTTTGTTTGTTTGTTTGTTGTTTTTGTTTGGTTTTGGTTTGTTTTTTTGGGGGGTGAGGGGGTTGTGGGGTTTTTTTGTTTGGTTTGTTTGTTTTTTTGTAAGCCATATGGTTACAGCTCACTTCTGGGATTGCTGCTGTAAAACAATGAGATAATGAAGCTTTTTAGATTTTTTTAACTTTCAAGATCTATCAGGTAGGCATTATAGTTCTAGTCAAAACTTCTAAAATCCAGTTTGGGAAATTGTAACAGAGTTTAATAGAAATTTCAGTATAGATTTTCGGAAATGGAGTTTCAGTTGTGATTCCAACTACCAAGAGTGTATCAGCTAAGAAAAGCTTGCTAACATGCTATAATTTCACTCTAAAATATTCAGACAATTGTTAGGAAACATTAAACCATATTATGCATAAAATTGAGTTTAATTTATTATTTAAGATTATTTTAATGCAATACTTCAATAATAAATTAATGAAAATTGGGGGGGAAATTAAAAGCATATGCCCTAATGTGAAGAAGTAAGAGCTCTGATGGCAATAACCATGGTAAAGGTTCAGACTAAGCAGATATCTAGTATTTAAAATGTGAGAGGGCAAAATGCTGTCAAGCAGTTAGAAATAAGTTTAGGATTCAAATAGGAACAATTTAGTGCAAACTGCAGTTTTAATATTTATCAAATGTGTATACACATGCACACACAGATATGTACATTTGTCATTTTTTTAATCTAAAATTATTGCCCAAGAAACCCACAAATTCACATACAAAAATAACTAACTATTGGGTAAGAGACATCATTTAACTTTAATCTCCTGTCAAGGGCCTACTCATCTATCACAGATAGGTAGAATGCAAATTTAATTAAAAAGACTGCAGCTCTGGGAATTATTATCATTTCTTCTATCTCATAAGTGTGCTTCAGATCAGAATAAAATCTCACAGTAGACAGAATATGTATGTAAAAATTGATTGTTTAAGAAAAAACACATAAAAGACCTTTCCTGTATGTCATGTATTTCTATTTTCTTTCTCAGATTTATTACCAAGTTATTTTTTCTTCAAACAAAGACCTCTGTAAACACAGAGTTTGACTCAATAAATTTTGGGTCAGGCTAAATTTTAGCTTGACTAAATAAGTTTTAAGCTCAGAGGCATATTTTGATATAATTTTATCTCCAGGAACTTTCACTATAATTATTATTTTAGTAACTAGGACAATGTTTTCAGTTAAGTGTTCCTAAGGGGGATTTTTTCATTTAGTCAGTGTGTCTAGGCTCCATGCATTAATCACTTTCAAAGGCAGACAAATCAGTTTAAAATAAATGGCTGAAAATGTAAATGGGAAATCAAACTTCAAAATGTCTTTAGGACTTTAGTAGTGCTTTGAATACTGCAGTCACACCAAATATTTTGAAAAATAAAAACAATTTCTTTAATCTGAAGTTTCTTCATTTTGCTTTAATTCTGACCTCCAAATTAAATTAAGCAAATGACTTCTCTCTTCAAATCTGGCTGTCATCTTCTGTTAAACTTGGTACCCATTAATTAATTTCAACATGCTGACTTTTTGGCAACGATCTAGAACTCTCAGAGGCACTATATGCTAAAATAACCTTGCACAACCCACAGCTAAGGGTAGATTTCTGTTTGCCATTATTTATTATTATGCATGTTAAAATTACCACTGAACACCGAATATAGCAGGAACTTTTATGGTAATTTTTAAATGTATCACTGCAACCCTTTAATATTATTCTTCTATCAAACCTTTTGATTTATTCTCTTTTAATCTCTGTTTTCTATTGCTGTTGCAATTTTAATATGATAGAGAAGCCAGTGGTTTATCTCATTTATACTGCTAAATGTTTACAGTATATAAACTAGAAAATTCGATGTGAGCATCTTACTTTATTTCTTGACTGGAAAGAGAACATTAGTCCTCCGTGTGTGCTGATGCTGAACACTAGTCTAACCAAGTTCCATCGAAACTCAGATATGATTGGATATTAAACAACTTTAAACCAAAATTATCTTAATTTGAACCGTGCTTTTGGAAATGCCTTCTCTTTGTTTCATATTGACTTCATTGTTCTGAAGGGCATTTGCAGTTGCACAAGTGTAAATAACATTTCTGAATAGTTTTTTTAAAGCTAAAAATGCTAGTCAATTAGCAGGCTAAATATTTTCCCTTTTTAATGTTCCAGTGATTAGTCATCATTTTTTTCTGGAATTGACTTCAGAGACACACGTATACTAGAGAAGAAAATTTCTGTCACTTTTGCTGTGATTTTCTTTCAAAGTAGGTACACAAAGTGAAATCCTCTGGTATGAGTCAGGCAGGCATATGTTCAGATGCGATCAAACTTATACTATCTGACAAATATCTGGATTTGGGTATTAAATTTATTAAAAGTACTCATTAGAAGAATTTTTGGGTTGAAGTATTGTGGGGTTGATTTTTTTGAGGAAGTGAGGGAAAAAAATATAAGTTTTATAAGGATATTTTTTATTCTCCCATGGAAATAGTAAAAAGAGACCATTTACAGTACAATTCTAGAGTATTTCTGGAAGACTTTGGACTAAACGTAATAAAATGAGAAAAAGAAGCTACAGAAGGTGGGAAAAAAAGAGTTAGCCACAGAGGGATACAGAGAAATTGTCCAAGAAGCCAGGGCTCAGGTAAGGATAGAATTAAACTTGTCCAGAGATGTTAAGGGCAACAACAAATGCTTCTGTAGGTACATTGGTGATAAAAAGAAGATTAGGAAAAATATGGGCCCTCTACAGAAGGAAATGTGAGACCTGGTGATCCAAGACAGGGGAAAGGCTGAGGTACTCCATAGTTTTTTTGCCTCAGACTTCACCAGCAAATGTTCCAGCCCCAGCACCAGAGTCACAGAAGGCAAATGCAGAAATTGGAAGAATGAAGAACCTCATGCTGTAGAAGTAGTACACGTTCAAGCCAATTTAAGGAACCTGAAGGTGAACAAGTCCATGGGATCTGATGAGACGCATCTGCAGGTCCTGACAGAATTGATGGAGCAAATGGATAAAGTACTATCCATCATATTTAGAAGTCATAGCAGTCTGGTGAAGTTCCCATTGACTGGAAAAGGGGAAATCTAATGGCTACTTTTTAAAAGGGCAAAAGGAAGACTCAATGAACTACAGGCCAGTCAGTCTCACCTGCCTGAAAAATTACAGAGGAGATCCTCCTAGAAGCTTTGCTAGGGCACATGGAAAATAAGGAGGTGATCTGTGATAGCCAAAAGGGTTTCCCTAAGGGCAAATCGTACTTGAACAGCTTGGTGGTCTCCTATTATGGGGTTACAGTGTTGGCAGGTAAGGGAAGAGCAACTACCATCATCTACTTGGACTTGTGCAAAGCATTTCTCACAACATCCTTGTCCAACATCCTTGTCTCTAAACTGGAGAAAAAATGGATTCAACAGATGTATAAGGAATTAGCAGGATAGTTGCACTCAAAGAGTTGTGGTCAATTGTTCAATGTCCAAGTGTAGACCAGTGACAAGTAACGTTTCTCTGGTTTCAGTATTGGGTCTGACGCTCTTTATATCTTTGCCAGTGCCATGGACAATGTGACTTAGTGTGCCCTCAGCAAGTTTGGTGATCACACTAAAATGTGTGGTGAAGTCAACACACTGGAAGGAATGTATGCTATCCAGACAGCCCCTGACAGGCTTGAGAGATGGGCCTGCAAGATCCTCATGAATTTCAACCAGATCAAATGTAAGATCCTGCACCTGAGTTGGGACAATTCTAAGCAAAAATACAGGCTGGGAGGAGAGTGGATGGACAACAGTCCTGAGGAGAAGTAGTTGGGGGTGCTGATGGATGAGAGACTGGACATGAGCTGGCAATATGCACTTGCAGCGCAGAAAGTCAGTCATATTCTGGGCTGCATCAGATTGAGGGAGGTCATTCTGCCCTCATGATTCTCTCATGAGACCCCACCTGGAGTACTGGGTCCATCTCTGGGGCACCCAACATAAGAAGGACATGGACCCTTTGATGCAAGTCCAGAGGAGGACCACGAAGATGAGTAGAGGACTGGAGCACCTCTCCTGTGAAGACAGGATGAGAGATTTGGGATTGATCCACCTGGAGGAGACAAGGCTCCAGGAAGACCTTATAGCAGCCTTCGAGTACCTAAATGGGGCCTACAAGAAAGCCAGGGAGGGACTTTTACTAGGGTACATAGTGATAGGACAAGGGGTAGTGGCTTTAAACTGGAAGAGGGTAGGTTTAGATTAGATATTAGAAGGAAATTCTTTATTGTGAGACTGGTGAGTTACTAGAAGATGTTGCCAAGAGAAGTTATGGATGCCTTATCTCTGTAAGTGTTCTAGGCCAGCTTGGATGGGGCTCTGAGAAGCCTGGTCAGGTGGATGGTGTCCTTGCCCATGGCAGGATGATGGAGGGGAGCAGAAAAGGATGACACTAGATGATCTTTTCCCTTCCAGTCCAAACCATTCTATGATTCTTTGTACAGCATTTGAAAAGGAAGAAAAGGAGTTCATTTTAAAGTCCTTGAGAATGATTGGTACACACTACCTGAAAGCAGCACTTGGAGCTATACTGAAGTTAGGTAATAAAAAAAAAGAATGCAGGCTACATAGGGAATAATGACAAAGTTCAATAAAGAAATTCAATAAATAAAAATTATAGAAGTAAAAGGAAAAATTACAGTAGAGCTAAAAATGCAGTATAAGCCATCCTTTTCTCTATTCTCTCTTATTCTTCTATTGCCTTATTTTAGTTCAATACTTTCTCTGCTCAAGCATCTTTTTCTTCAAACTATGAGCAGCTATATGAAAATTAGGATCATAGATACTTCATAGTAAGAACAATGTCCTTGGTTATCAAATAATGGGAACCTTTTCTTCTTTTTTGCTGGTTTTAAGTCAGTGTTGCTTTAAAGTACTTTTTAACATGCTTGAGTAACATTGATGTAAACTAGATGTAACCTCATGTGATCAGTGCACTCAAAATACCTTGAGTAGAGAGAAGAAAATCTAGTCTGTCAATCTAGTTAACATTTTGCTTGACATAGGATTAACTTCTATTATTAAACTGAAGTATTGATTTTATTCTAATATTTAAGAAGTGAACATATCCTGCCCTGGCCAAATGATCTGAGAGGCCCCTGTGAATGTTCTCTCCAAAATTTCCAACAGTGGCTGATGACCTTTCCAAGCAGACTGATGGTTCCAGTTCTTCTCAGATGAATTATTCATAGCATTGAAAACTGGAAAAAAAACCCTCAAACAACTTGGAGTTTGATCTAATTGAAATGTGTTTTTGAAAGGAACATGCAGGCTCAAATGATCTCTGCCTTCAAAGACTGTTTTTCTGGATGTCAAGAGTAAGTCATGGAGACAACACGTTTTACAAAAAAATTCTGAAGATTTAGAGGTCAGGACACTTTGCAAACTCTAAAAACCATGGATTTAAAGAAACACTGCTTTTATTCTCAACTACCATTATGATTTTTTTCAGGTGTTGGTATTATGCTTTTCAAAATGACTCTTGTCAGAAGCTTCACTCAAATGTGTCAAATGATGAGTGTGTCTGTGCTGGCTGTCAACAAAGTTTTATTTTTCTGAACAAGACAGTCATAGAAAAAGTACAAGAACACATGCTTTTTCACCATGTTTTGCTGAAGAGAAATTGGAAAAAAAAAAAATCTCATTTGGTCAGAATGATGTCAGGTGTTAGTATGCAAATTATGTAGACAGTTAAGCTATTCAGTTTGAACTTTTAGCTATTAAACAGAAATCTATGTTAGGATTACTGTTACTTTGATCTTATTTAAAATTTAGAAAAAGCTTTGAATTTAAAGGCTCTTAATTTAAATTTTTCAATTTAAATTTTTCCCAGATATTTGTAAAAATATTCAAAAAAGTATCAATATGTAAACATCAAGCATAAAGTAGCTTCATGTCTTGATAAGGCATTCATTTAAATTAGCTCAAAAAGCACATGGAATCACTGTCGATTCTAATGGGCCCCAGTTTGGCAAGATACTAAATTTAAGCACTATTAGACTACATGAAATGATCCGAGACAGACGAATTTCATGATTATTCAGTGGAGCAATTCAGTAGTTGTTAATTGCTATCAGGGGACATGGAGACCATGCCTCTCAAATGGGCAAGCTCTCCTGGGGAGAAATACTGCTAGCATAAGGTCTTTTCTGCTCACACACTGATTAAATGAGCCAATTAATTAAGTACTCACATGTGAATTACCATGTGCCCAGAGTTAGGGGGAGCATTCAGCTAGAGTAGCAAATTGTGGAGGCAATTGCAAGTCAGGAAAGGAGCCATGGCAGGTGTCAGAGCCTTTCACCACCGGGAGAGCTAATTTCCTCCATCATATCCTTTTGCTCTGCTGACCAAAGGCAAAGTTAATGAGCCTGCTACTCTCTGTATTACATACAAATAAGTAGCAAATAAGTACTCCTCTTTGAGTGGATTCATGGAAATAATCACCATGTCATTGATAATTACTTAGTTACCAAGTCAGAAATAAACTCCTGAAGCTGTCTTTGAACATCTATGCTTCTCTGAAAAACTTGTCTTCCACCCTAACTCAGTCATTTTCTTGGTCAATATCTTTAGCTTCAGAACAGCTCTTTTTTTCCACCATTTTTCCTTAACTCACAAAGGAGTCTGAAAAAATTAATCCTCAGTCTTTCCAAAGTCCTTTTTATACGCCAAAACTGCTCTCTGAAGCACTTCTCTTTAATTGTATCTCCCAGCTTCTCCTTTCTCCTGTAAAGTTTTTGCATCCATCATAGAAACATATTAATGTCTATGAATATAAAAATATTAGTTGTTCATACTCTTGGTCTATGAAGATCATACAGAAGTTGGGGCCAAATTTTTTTTTAATGTAATTTTCCACACAAAATTTAGGAATTTAAAAAACAAAACAAAACAACAAAACTATGCTACAGACATAAATAAAAAGTTTTATTTCCATTACTGCACTTGATCTTACAAATAGTCAGATCCCAAACCATCCAAAATTCATAAAGATTCGTTTCATCTATGTTATTTGTTTTGGCAGCTTTTTTTGCTTGTTTTAGAAGGCTGAACCAGAATATCATGCCTCTGATAGCGTTTGACCTTTAAATTGACACACAATATGATTCAGAGACAGTTAATATGCATTTGTTCATATCTCAACAAAAAACTAGACTTAATTTCTAGTGTTGATATTTACCTTCCTAAAGTGATTATATGGAAATATACCTGGAAATCCTCTCAGATTTTATCTTAAGGGTTAAAAGACATAATATTTTAATAATACATTTCTGCACCTATTAATGACTAAATCTCTCTATTTTAAAAATAAGACAATACTAAAATAAGGTCTCTATATTTGTTTGTGGATTTCCTTTTCTCTTCTAGTAATGTATTAGTTAACATACCCTTGGGTTTCATCATATTGGAAACCTATAGCTGTGCTGTGATTGACTACTCAGCACCTCAGCTGATCAGTTCCTACCTTATTGCAAAAATGCTTGTTATTAGCCCCTAGTGTATGACCTTTCATGCTGTGCTATCGAATTTCATCTCATCTCCATTACCTGAGTCTTTGGGGTCATCCAATACACCCCTTGGCTATTTCACTCAACTAATGATCCCAGACAAATACCTCCTTCATATTTTTCCCTTAGTCCCATTTCTGTGACTTCTTCTTTCTTGTCCAGACTTCCTGGCTCAAAGACTAAACTTTTAGCAAGGCCCAACACTTCTAATTCAGGTCAGTTTTTGCACCAGAAAATTTCTGGAATATAGAGTGATACCTTGCCTATTTTTACAGGGAGAATAAAAGTAAAGAAAATATTCATATGTTACATGGAAATTAGTTTTTTTTATTCTTCTCAAAGAAATAGGATTTGAAAAACTGAAGACAAATTATTATTAGAGTGTGGCAATCCATGTCTCATTTAAAATGTACTCACTGATTATAGCTAATATTATCTTTCAATGCAACATTTTCATTTAAGAGCAAAAAAATGTTATACAGTTTTACACTGGGAAGTCAAGGTCATAAATATAAGACACGCACAGATCAACAGTCTCACTTAAATTTTATTGTCTGGCAGGAAACTGGGACAGCAGGAAGTTATGATTACTATGTTTCTTTGCCCAACATGAATTTAGGTAGGTAAATATTTGTGTGTCAAATCATACACAGAATTTTCTTAGTTTGTCCTTGCTTAAATATTCTCAATTAGAGAATACCTATTCAATTAAACACTTAATAATCATCTGTTATACTACCTAAAAAGCTCCACAATTTATGATAGGCAGCTAGGTCCTCCTTCAACCAAGGATATTTCCTTTTTCTTTCTCCTTGTGAAGAGACAGTTTTGTGAAATTTAATAACACTACAAACCAGATGATACTCACTGCAAGCCTTTTCAATAGGCTAAACAGCCCCTTCAGCCTTTCCTCACAGGAGCTGTGCTACAGACCCTTCACCAGCTTCATTGCCCTGCTCTGGACACGCTTCAAAACCCCAGTGTCTTTCTTGTCGGGAGGGGCCCAACACTGGACCCAGGATTTGAGGTGCAGCCTCACCAATGCCAAGGACACATGGACAATGACTACCCTCATCCTGCTGATCACAAATAGCATACAAATATTAATTTTCTGAAGTGTTTATCACATCATTAAAATATCTAATAGGTAATCAACTTAAGTGAAGTTAATGATAGAGATCGCAACAAACAGTAATTATTAAAGCCCAGTAAAAGACAAACACAGAGGCATCAATTCCACTCTGTGTCTAAGCACTCCCTATTTAAGATGAATTCCTTCACTGTATGAAAAAAAATAGAACAGCAGTAGTGCCTAGAGGTCCTGATCTCATGTCAAAACTTATTGTTCTATGAATAAATATAACGAGAAAACAGTTGCTCTTCTAGAAAGCTAAAGTTGCTACTGTTTTCTCTTGGGGGTAGAGATGGCTTCGTGGTTTTGAGCCATCTACATTCATAATTCATCCTAAATTTAATATTTTTCAAACAGAAAAAGAAGGAAGTAGAAAGCCCCCCTTTTCTAACAACATGTAAGGCAAAATAGTTTTATATCTGTTTCAGTTCAGATTAAGTTTCTTTCTCAAAGCCAAACAATTGCTATATTTTAAAATCATCATCATTTTAACCCAGTAAACACATCATAAATTTTAAATCATGACACTAGTTATTTTATGTAACCGTCTCATAAATCTGGTATATGCTACATTGCCCAGAAATGGTTTCTATATTTTACATGTTGCCTCAAAGTAGACTATTTACCTACTAAAGTTCTATTTTCCAAGTAAAAGTAGACATGCAAATCTGGTTAAGTGGGAGCTAGGTTACAAATTTGCATTTGTCTCTCTGCCCCACTTTATCTAATTTCTTTCGCTTTCTTTCTGTCTCAGAAATAAAAAAAAAAAAAATTATGACTTCTTAATCTTCTCATTGAAGAAATTACCATTTCCCAGAAGGGTTTCTTATTTTGCATCTAGTATAAATGCCATTTACTGCAATGTACCTATCCAAAATCTCGCCAAGGGAAAAAGATCTCTTGAATATTTGGGGAAAGACGTGCAAGCTGTCTAGTTAGTCCAAGATCACATGCAGCAAGTATCTAAAAGAAGTCCTAATTCATACTTAGAAATACGGTATTTTAAGAGTAATAACTAAGTCAAAAAGGGAAAAAAATTGCATTATATTAGAACATCCATTCTGTTTTTCATAAGCTCTTCTCACCGTTCTCCTACATAAATTTTATTTGAAAGGAAGTGGTAAATCCTTATCTCCTGTGTGTGCTTGCTTTTAGTCCTAGATGGTTTTGGGGTTTTATTTAAAATAGTAAAAAATATTAATATACTAGTGCAAAGGAGTAAAGAACACTATAATCTTAATTGTAACTACTTAAGCAGTCAGACTAGATGACCTCCAGTGGTCCCTTCCAACCTTACCCATTATATGAAGCATAGAAAGACTAGACACAGCTGGGTGACATTGCTGTTCCAGAGAACAGCTTAGTCAATGAACTGAAAAGAAATGCTTCTCCCAGGTGCTTTGGAAAATGTCATGATCTCTCCAACATGATGAATTTAACAGTATTATGAAGATCAGGGTAAAAGCAAGTTATGGAGTTAAAAGGTACAGCCATCAAAAACTTTTAATCTTGAAGAAGTTACAATTTTCTCTCCTCATGGCTGCCACAGACACATTTGAATGCAGACTTCATAATATTCAAGTTAAATGGTGAAGAAAACCTTAAGGCCATTTGTTAACAGTGGAATCATTTTGCAAGCCGAGCAATCCAACATTCAATGCCTTCTGATGCTAGTTTCTGGGACTGTAAGTTTTAGAGTTCTAAGTATTCCAGGAGAAAGCCTTCCACCATGGAGAGAAGGGTGACTCTCTCTCAGTCTTCTGGATCACTACAAAGTGACAAATATTACAATGCTACTACCTCTAATCTCAGCTACACTCAAGATATTTATCTAAGATATCAGGGGAAAATTCCAAACCATATGGTGTCATGCCCAATATATAAAATAGGAGGAAAGCTGAATGGGAGCTGCTGCTTGGGAACTGGCTGAGCATCAGTTGGCAGTTGGTGAGTAATTGCATTGTGCACCACTTCTATAAATTCTTTAAGATTATTATATTGGAGGAGGGAAGGGAGATGAGGGGTGTGGGGGGGAGGGAGTGGGTAGGTGGGTAACTTCCCTGTAGACTGGCTCTCCAAGGAGAAAACGTAAAAGGTAGAATACTTCCAATTAAGATAACATTAAAGCATGTTCATAGTTAAGGACTTTTCTGGAGTACTCTGTTCCTAATTCACTCTCTGTTTTTACTGGGTCTTGCAATTATACCACAAGTCATAATCACCAAAGTTTCCAAATAGCACTAGACCAGTTTTGTTTAACATGCTAACATCTAGACCTCCAGCGAGCTGTGATCAGTGCACAGACGAGATCTTCGCAGACGATGCAAGAAACTAACATCTCCTTTCTTCTTCTTCCAATCTGCATTTTAAGGAAAAGACACCTGTATCAGTTTACTTCCATGTTCACATTGACACAGTTGTTGAACTATGTCTTACAGAAACAGTAGTGTCTAAGGTCAGGCTTTCTCTGCTAAGAAGATATGTCTAAGATAAGATAAGATATGTCTAAGATATGTCACAATGACAATGGCTCCAGGAAGTCAGGTCTCACTGAAGTTTTCTGTTTGCTTTAAATGTTACTTCAAGTATCAGAGAGTATCAGTACTTCAAGCATCAGGCACCACTAACATCATTCTGTATTTGAGTGATACTAGTCATGATCACATTAAGAAGGAACATATTTTCCAGGTCAATTGTTGTGGCAATTTCTCACAATATTACATGGAGCAAGTCAGCACTGAAATTGAACAAAAGATAAAATCCTATTTGATACATATGTGTTCCTTTGCTATTCTTTTAATTTACAATATGAAGCTAAAAGGCAGCTAGTAATTGTTAGGCAAAGTATTCATAATGGTTTGCATTATGAAAGTTTCGCTGAACAGCTTAGATTCATGCAATATATAATGGTGTAAAGAAGTTTATGTAAAACATAGCAGAAGCCTGGATTTGTTGTGTCTTGGAAAAGATGAATATACCTAGTATAAATCAAGAGTCTCACTTTGGTGATAAATCAAGTGTTAGAAAGATAAAATTAGTTACAGGGAAACAGAAGGTTTGCAGCGAGTGAATTTAGCTGCTGGAAGAGTAATAAACTAGAAGAGTTGAATTAAACCCAAATACATGAAGTCTGACAACTGTGTGGCCATTTATCTTCATACCTAAAAGCTAAGAAAAGTATAAAAGTTGATATTCAGAGGCTGACACTAATTTACCAGTGTATAGCCCTGTGCAAAGCAGTTAAATGCTGTTAGTTCTCCAAAAGAGAGGAGTATATGTCAGGAAAAGCACAACTCCTCAAGCATGACTCCACTTTCCAAAGTCAAGCTGGCTATGCAAGAGGCCCACCACCAACACAGGTCTGAGTCTGCTTTTCATTCTTCAAAAACATTACACCCATTCTATAAAAAGATCCGTGTTCTGATATTTTCCAGGCTGCATTATTGCAACCCACGATTCTTGGAGCTGAAACAGAATAGTATCCCAGTTCTTTCATGTATCGGTGGTATATTGCTCTGCTCCTCTCTGTTAGCATCCAGCAAATTTGCTAGCTGCAGGATCCAGGGCGAGTATGGTTCTTCCTTCTCAGATCTTCAGAGTATTTGATATTTTCCCACAGATTTATTAATAAAGAAATCCTGAGTTTTCCAAGATCAAAATGAAATTGTTTACTAAAGGAAATAATGCAAGGCCACATGAAAATCTTGATATATACAGAGATATTTATCTGCTTTCCCCTCTAAATAATGAAGTCAACAATGTTTTCATAAAATACCTAGAAAACATCACTTTTCTGAGGGTGAGGCACTGGAGGCACTGGGTTTTTTTATTTCCTTTAAAACACCGAAGGACTCATCACCAAGATTTATATCAGTTTTTCATAAAATCCATTTTCACCAACCTCAAGGAACAGTCTTCATCTTTTCCTTATGTTCTCTTCTGACATTTTTTTTTGAATGACAAATCTGCTGTACACACATAAATATTTCCATTATTTGAAATAAATATTACAGATGCTTTCTTCTAAAATATAGGATTTATATGACTGATCTAATTTAACCTCCACACAGAAGAGGTTAATTCAGTGACAGATCAAAAATAGATTCCATAAAAGATAAGGAAGTCCTAGAAAAATTATAGGAAAATTGCAAACATGAAAGTAATCTGTTCTCATGCCAACCTGCTGAAACTTTGTCTCAATGTTTCCTGTACTCTGCTTATAAATTCTTCTCCTTATCAGATTTCCTACATTTTACTCTTGCCCCCTTCTAATTTGTATCAGACCTGTTTTACCTTCTGCTGAAACGATATTCCAGGATTATATGCAACAAAAGAAACAAACAAAAATGTTTATTTCAAAAATTCTTTCTGCCATTCCTTTTTTTTTGCAATTCACCCTCTAGGAGTCATATTTTTGTATTTCCTTTAATTATGAGAATCTGGGGAAAAAAATAATCAAATGAGAACATTTTAAACTATGTATTTTTCACTTTCCTTGGATTTTCCAAGGCATACTTCTCTTCCCTTGCTGGATGACCACTATGAACTACAGCTGCAGTGTTTACAGTATGCCTCCAGTATTTTTAGTAGTCATTGAGACATTGGAGATAGTTTTCTCTATAGATAAATATTATCTGCGCACACACACACACACACACACATATATATATACATACACACAAGGTAGTATACAAACTTGTTTGTTAAAATGACAATGTTTCTGCTACTTGATACAATGGGTATTTCTTCCACGCACAAATTGATGTTTGTGAAAAATTGCAGCACAGTCGATTCCAAGTGATATTAGCAATCCTCAGTGGCTACCAATATCCATATGTTTACTTTGATAAGCTTAACATGCTGTGAATTCTAGTACTCCTCGTGAAAAATAACTGAATTATATTGTGTAGTATTTGAATCATTTTAGATGCATAGGGTTTTATTCACAAAAATTTGAAGTCTATAGAAGCCTCTCAAACACTCATCTTTCAAGCTGTTTTGTTAAATAAATTTGAAAATAAACAAAAACACTTAACAAAAAGCAAGTTACTTGTCTCAGAAGAGATTTTTTTTTCCTCCCCCAAAAATACATGGGCTGTCCTGGAATATATAAAACAAAAAGCCAAAGTATTTTTAAATTAAAAGCACATCTATATATGTAACTCTGATATAAATGTTTAAATATAATATATTTTGCAATGCCTTTTTAAAAGTTTGTTTTTTCTTTCTTTCTTCTCAGCTTGCAACCATGTATAGGTGTTCCTGATGAATACTTTCTGTTATGTTTTGACAATTTCTGCCTCAAAGACCTTTCTGATCTCCATCTCTATGCATGCATATCTCAAATTCCCAGTTGAAAAATGGTGCTGACCCCAGAAGTACTTTTACTTTTGAAATCTAATGATTTCAAGAAAAAAATGATTTGAAATATTAGTTATAACTGTTTAATCACAAACCACACACTGTAAGACAGGAAATCAACAAGCAGGCAGCAGTCCTACATGCTAAACATAATTTAAACTAAAATATAAAGTGTGTTTAAGTGGTTTGCTAGGTTGAGGCTTAAATACATCCCCACTGAGTTCAATAACCATGAACACTTAAATTAGGGCTGGAGGACAAAAAATAAAAGCATTACATTTGATTTTTCTTACTTCTATACTCTCAATACTATTTGTATATTATTTCTTAGGTAGTTCAATTTATGTGAAAGCAGTTTTGTTCCATTTTAAAGTGGAGGGCACAGAAAAATTAGGCTACCTCAATTAATTTGATGTATTTTTTTCAATTGTGTAAGCTCAAACAGAGTTCGCCCAAATTTCCCAAAATTTGAAGAACCATTTATTCTGTAGCTTCGTGGTGTATGTGTCAATTTGGAAGCCAACATAAATTAATTTTCCCCAAAAAGCTAGAAAGAAACTAGAAAGACAGTCTAGAATCAAATTTAATTTCCTATAACTTAATGGCTACAAAGATACTAAATAAAATAGAAATGTAAAGTCACATATCTAGTTGTTTATTATTACTTATGTTTTGTGCACATGCACACACAGACACACACACAAATATAGTTGGAAAGTTTTTTAAAAATTACTTTAAATTAAGTGGGGGTTTTTTCCCACCTAATCCAAACCACACAAGAAAAAATTGTTAACAATAAAACCTATAGAAACAGTTATATGAGGAGTATACTATGGTACATGTATTGAATTAATAAAATGGAATACAGGCAGTATTCTGAGTATACCAAGCCAGAAAGCTTGGTATTTATCTCCCACACTCTACTACACACCCTCAGACACTCTATGTGTACAATAGAGAAATCACTTCCCTGCCAACGAATAAAGTCTGCTGATGCCTCTTATTTGAAAATGGTGTTACAGAAATTAAGAGATTCTTGGAGTAAGAGAGAACAGAAAATTTTCCATGACGATAGCTACTTCTCTAAGAAGCTTCCAGGATACTGAGGCAATATTTTGCAAAAGCAAGGATGGTAAAACTATGTTTTTCTTAGGCCAGAATATCAGCATCTCCAACTGAGAAGAACTGGATATACTTCAGATCCCTTCCACATATTATTCTTTAATTCAAAACAGACTTTTCACAGATATAGATTCTTAAGACATCACTTTATGTTCTGTTGAGCATGGTCAAGATACTTTTAAGCACTGTCCAGGCTCAAGTTTAACTAGCCAAACCAAAACTACTGTTACCTTCTGATTTTTAAGAGAGTATGAATAAAACCCACCAAAAACTCCGAGTAACAAGTCTGCTTATCTAAAAAGTGGTGACTGTAAATAAGTCAGAAAAATATAAATAAAATGCTATTGATCTCAGGTTTTGTTAATTTCATTTCATTATTTCATTTCATTTCATTTCATTTCATTTCATTTCATTTCATTTCAGTTGTTATTGTCTTCAAATAAGTATGTCTTCAGGGCCTTTCTCGAACTATCATGATGATTTAATGTGTCAAATTACACCAGAACTTCTCCTGAAGTGATCTCTCAGTTTTATAGTTCGTTGTAAAATACTTGAATAATTTTACTTTCTCTATGGCAAATTTTTTTTTTATATAAAATATTTTTTTCCCATTATCATAACAACAAAGGATTTTTAGGAAAGGTTATTCTTTGTGATTTATGTGGGGGAAAAATGAAAAGGAAATGAAGTTACTATAAAGAAAATACTTTTGATTCAATTCTTCAAATTCTATAAACTACCTCAGGTAGATGCACTTTAATTAACGTTTTAATGGCCACTGAACCTAAGATTATGAATCATTAATTATCAATAAAACTTTGCACAACCAGTTCTTTTTTTTCTTTCTATTTACTCCAAATAAGTTTATTCACATTTTATTCTGTTAACAATTTATTTCAGTGTTGATTTCTCCCAAGAAAAAATTTTTAATTTCTGGAAAGCTTAAAATGCTAACAGTCCAGATGTAGAAAGCTTCTCCTCCTCCACGGATGCTGAAACAATTCCCATGTCAATAAGTAAATCTTGTGAAACCAGAAGATTACTGGCATTAGCTTTTGTTGAAACCAAATTTTTGTAATTTTAACTCCCTCACTTTGTCATCAGTACAAGGCAACAGAAAGCAGACCAAAAATGAATCTGCTAGAGTGAAGGGTAGCATGAAGGGAAGGGGAAAGGAAGAAGAAAAGGACTAGTTAAATGGAGGTAGGTGAAATTTCTCTGTTTCAGAAAGAAGAATTTATTAAATAACTGTTTAATGGAAGATGGATAAATAAGTAACGCTTAAAAAAATTCTCACTTCCTTATTGTATGATTCAAAATCATGCAATAGCATAACTTGAGCAAAAGAGTGGGTTGGCAGTATTCTAGAAGCTATTAAAAACAGCCTAATGCTTCTGCTTTTGTGTAATTCTCTAGCCATTGGAACATTTTCTATACAAAGTGCATTTAAGAAAATGGAATGTTGTTCACAGTTATCTGCAGAAATGGATTCTTTAATTCAAATGAAAAGAAATGTCTGCCTGGAGTCCTAAGTCAGATGAAAGACTTCAGAGAGCACTTCAGAACTAACTGAGTATTGACTAGATATATATGGCTCAGTGAAGAGTTTTTCTAATCTTATTTGAAGGCACCTAACTCTCCCTATTTCATGAGATGGGGGATCTTTAGTACCTGTGTCAGGGCTCTATTTAGAGAACTAGATAGAGAAAGCTAAATCCAGCAGCACTTCTTATTCAGCAACAATTTCTAATCTCGGTAACATGGACATGTCACAGAATAGGTAAGGTTGTCCTTTAAAGGCATTTTTCTTCCATTTCCACTCTGGCATCTGGCAGTCTGGATTATTTATTTGCTCTTTGAACAAAGGTCTGAGTTGTATGAAATGATTGCATAGTATCGACTATTCAGAACAAGAGAAAAAGCAGACATAAATAAATAGGGAGGAAAAACACTTTAACAATTTGACAAGAAAAAAACAAACATTATCCAAGACAACAGAGTATGGGGTTTTTTTGGACACTTTGTTTTTCCATTTGAGTGAAAGAAAAATACAAGTCCACCTTTTCATCCTGTCAAAGTGAATAATTTTTTCTTCCTGGACAAAGACAACTAAGCCTAACTAAAAGACTGACTGGTCTGTTCTACCAGTGCTTAATGTTCAAGCTCAGAGTTTGTTTGAAGTGCTGTACAAATGAATTCCTAAGAGTAATTGAAACACTAACATCGGGGTGTAGTTTAGATCATCCAGTTAATTACTCTAAACAAAAAAAAGCTAGTCATTCAGTCTTTCCTCCCTTGTATATCACACTGTACCTGAGAATACAGACGATAATGAGTAGGATATAACAACTACTACATACTGATGAATATATTGACAGGCTGTTGTGGAAGAGCACAAAGCTGTGATTCCTGCTGCTGCAAAAAACAGAAATGTGGTTCTGAATAATTGCAGTGATATTGTTTCTCTCTGTCTTTGGAGACATTTCATTCTCACATATAAAGATGAGATACTATCAATTTTTCACTCGCATGACTGAGCATTGCATTTCAATAAACTATGCTATACTCTGCCTAGCCATGATTTTAATGAACAGCCAAGCTTTGCCCCTTTCTGTTCTGAAGACCTTAAATGTGTGAAGGATTGATTTTTATATCCAGTAAAAGTCTTAAAGCTTATGCTTACAACTCAACCTAAATTCCTTCTTTAATTAATACATTCCATCTGTAAGTTATCTTCCAATTTGTGATTACATTACTTTCGTCTGATCTTGAACACAGGGGGTTCACATTTGCCTTTAGGAAAAGATCTATCAGACAAGTGTTCTAAGAAGAAAAGTTGACAAATACTAAATGAATGAGTCAGAAATGATTTCTTGCATTTTGCAAACAGTGAGACTGTTGCAAACAAAGGATGGCAGTGAGCTGGAAATGGACTGATTATTGCAAATGTGATGCATTTTTCCAAATGAAGACAAATTTAATGGCAGACAATGAGAACAGCTGCCTGGGAAGTAGTCAAAAGGCAAAAAGAAAGACTGGAAGGATAGCAAAGAATGATGGACACTAAGTGATTGCCAAAATCTGAAGAATGATGTTTTCAGGAGAAGCCTGAGGCAGTATCTGTCAGAAAAAATATGTTTCTGAAATAACTCACTGAAGTTATTGGGATGTTATGCAGCAGTGGCTGAACAGATGAAAGACAGAAAATGTTTATGAAATTTACATTGACCCTGTAAGAGGGTCAATGTAAATGAATTTCAAATCTTTTTTGCTTACTCTTTTGCATTTTAATCTTGCCTCATATAGTATGGGAATATCAACAACAAGATATTTAGTTATCTCTTCTTATCTCTTTCTTCTCTGTGGAAAAAAAAAAAAGAAAAAAAAAAGAAGAAAAGAAGAAGAATCTGGAAAGAAAAACAAATCGGATCAGTAGTAATGAAGAAATTAATCCCATATTGTTCTTTTTCTTCTTCTAAATTAATCAATAAAACGACTTGTCAATTTTCAAGAAGACCAATTACATACAAGCACCATATTTTCAAAGGTTTATTCCAACAGTGCATTTCTGAAAAAGTTAATCATTTAATAGACCTACATGAAAGAACTTTTTCAAATAAGAGAGATTAAGAAAATACAACGCCTTCACTGAGGAAGAGTTTTATGTATACAAGAATTTTCACTCAGGCAGTTTCTAGTTAAATGAATCTCAATTGATTTCTTCCCTACTCTCTGCCTCTATTTTTTCCTTCTTTTTTTGGTTGACTGTGTTTTCAGTCACCACATTCTGAACTAGGGGTAAAAAAGTGCTTCTCTTCCACACTACTAATACCTAATCATATCATTGATTCCTTTTATATATTCTACATTAAATTCTTTATTGTAATTCTAACTAATGCTAGTGTGTGTGTGTGTGTATGTATATACATATGTATATACAGTTCAGTTTTCAGTCAGTCTAAATCAGTCCAGCTACAGCCATCCTAGCAAAGGATCAGAGTCTCAACAGCCTGCAGAACAAGCCCCACATACTCCGTTAAATCCACACGTCCGCTGTGGAAAGCAAACAGATCTTTGCCTGGAAGAGAGACCTGTTCAGTCATTTCCTGACCATATCATTTCTCCATGTATTTTTAAGCTGTTCAGTGTTCCCCATCATTGCATATAATCTGCATTACAGAAAATCTCCAAAAGGTAAGTTTCTTGATGACATATTTGGGTGACTGTGTGCTTCTGATTTCTCTGGTTTTCTGTGCAGGAGTTTAAAAAGATTTGAAAAGGGCATAGTTGATAGCTATATTTTCTCTTTAGTTCTTTTTAGAAGAACTACTAAGTGATCAGGTAATAAAGAACTGCAAATACCCATCTAGTGACTTAATAATAAATCCACCTTACCTCTTTTTTGGACAGATGTTAGAATCTGGAATTTGCTAGAGAATGCTTCAGGCAGATGCTCAGTCAGACTGCACGCTGTCATCCCAGAATTTCTTTTTCTGTGATATGTCTGGCTAATGTTCAGCATATGTCAAAATAAAGTTATAATCTCCATTTCAAATTAATACCCTTATACCATATCAGTCTTCATGAGTGTTCTTTTTATTAACTGAAGTAATCCTAATTACCTCATACTGTGTCCAAACTGAATTTGACATATGATATGTTGCTGGGTTTTGTCGTTTTGAGATTTATTATTATTATTGTTGTCGTTGTTGTTGTTAATAATAATATTTCCACACAGCTCTTTAAACATAAATTATGAGTAGCCTCTGGATATCAGGAACAGTTTGGAAATCTGACTGTCTTTCTATATAGAGTATGTAATTTCAGTAATGGCAACACAACAGAGTCATTCAAAGTACAGTGATACAACTTGTATCTCCACTAGATATAGTCCAATAATGAAGACATTTTAGGAGGTGGTTATAGTTAAAGACACAAATAATATCAATTCTTAATAGAGAAGACTTGAAAAATAAATCAAATTTATTTCCTGATTTGAAATTACTTATTTAGCATCAACTTTTAAATAAGTACCTGTAAATAATTCTACAATGTTTGTCAGATTTTTCTCCACATAAATAAATATATCATTTCAGATGTCACTTAGACAATTAGGAACCTCGAAATGTCATACAAAACTCTTGCAAGAGACTCACATTAATTTTACCACACTGTAGTCAGAGTATTGTTATTAGTGTATAATGGAACCAGATTTCGCCATTTTCTGAATGCTTCAGTGATTGCAAATATACATTCTGTGATATCAAACTTAAAAAACAAAATCATCAGCTATTAAAATTAGGATTAAAATGTATTATAGCACACAGATTTTGTGCATATATTTGTGAAGTAACAGTAAAATGCAACTGTTGGTAAGAAATCTAGGAGGCTGTTTTTATGAGAGAGGTAAAGGAGCAACTAAAGAGAAAAAAAATAAGTATTTCCTCAGTTTAATTAATAATATTTTTGTACAATATAAAAAAATGAACCAGGATAACAGTTCTTAGAACACATCCAAAAGGAATAGTTCCTGCCAAAAGGAACTACAATTGCTTAATCGCATAATCTGCCTGTGTAAAAAGTTCCTCTCCAACTTTCTTGTAAGACCCCCTTTAGGTAGTGAAAGGCCACAACAAGGTCTCCCCGAGCCTTCTTTCTTCTCCAGGCAGAACAACCCTTGCTTTCTTAGCCTGACTTCACAGGAGAGGTGCTCCAGCCCTCTGATTATCTCTGTGGCCCTCCTCTGGCCAGCTCGAGCAGTTTCATGTCCTCCTCATGTTGGGGGACCCAGAGCCAGCTGCAGTACTTCGGGTGTGGTCTCGAGGACAGAGCAGAGGGGGAGAGTCACCTCCCTCGACCTGCTGGCCATGCCACTCTTGATGCAGCCCAGGATCGGGGTGGCTTTCTAGGCTGAAAGGGCACATTCCTAAGAATTCCTAATGTTGCACCTTACGCTTGTTGAACTTGTTTAGATTCTTCCAGGCTTCCTTCTCAAGTTTGTCCAGGTCCCCCTAGATGGCATTCTATCCTTCTGCTGTGTCAACTGCACCACTCAGGTATGTGTCATCTGCAAACTTCCTGAGGATGTCTTGATCACACTGTCTATGTCTTATCTATTGATAAAGATATTAAAGAACATCAATCTCAAGACAGAGCCCTGAGGGACATCACTTGTCACTGGATTTACCTGGACATAGAGCCATTGACCACAACTCTACAGCCAATTCCTTATCCACCCAATAGTCCACCCTTCAAAACCATTTCTTTCCAATTTGGTTAAAAGGATGTTGTGTGGGACCATGTTGAAGGCCTTACAGAAGTCTAGATGACTCGGTCTCTCTTCCCTTGTCTCCCACTGCAGTTAGTCAAATTCTCAAAATTTGAATACAAATGTATGCTGCAATGTTGCCAAGGGGAATATTTTAGTATTTTAGCTTCAGAAGATAAAGACATGGTGGAGGAAATTCAATGAGAAAAGTCTTCCCAAGGAATAAGGCTCATGTAATTCTAAGCTGTATTTGAACACCTGTCCAAAACTGTAATGTGAAAATTTAAGTCCCTTCTATGTTCACTTTTCGTTAATACAAGCCTCATTTACTATGTGCTCTATCGCTTACAGATCATTATTTGCAAATGCTGTCACAAGACTGATGGTGGCTATGAAAGATATTCTTTGTATTTAAAACAGGACCTCAGAACAGATCTCTACATAAAACAAATACCATCTGCACAGGATCCATTTCCCACATCTCCAGGGTGTTCTTGCACCTTTCTTACTTCCCTCATTAAATACCAGACTAAACTGTGAAACAAGCAGCATTAAACAGTTCTGACTTCATTAGAGTAGCATGGCATGTAAGAGATTTTATTCAAAAATATATCTCTTTGCAAGAGAATCCTACATCTGCATTACAGGTCTGGTTACTTAAAAACCTTCAGATATTTAGTTGAATAACTGCCTCAAGTTCTGTGTATCCAAGCAAATGGATTTAAACATTCTTATATAATATCTGCACATCAAGCTTACAAAGATACCAGGGGTAGTACAGTAAGGTTTGGGAGGTGGAGGGAGAAGAAAATAAGTATTCATTAAGGATGGAATATGATTTTTTTAATTCAGGTATTCAACATCTGTGTCATGAACCTTCTACTTGCTACCTATATAATTTCACCCAGAAATTTTACAACTTGCTATTAGAAATGTATTGCAATCTGGTAACTTTTAAAAACCTTAAATGAACCTTCTTGTCTTTCAAGTTACAATTGTGCATAGCAATATGTTACACATAGATGAAAACTGAAAACGATTCTGTGAAACCTACTGCGCCCATATGGCCTCAGAAATTTCTACATGAACAACATTAAACTAAAAGCTCTTGGGACTGATAAGAGCTGTTAGTGGGTTTTTTTGAGTTTCCAGATAAAAAAAGATGTGTTTTATTTTTCAAACTCAAAATGGAAAGATTTATTACTCAACTCATTTTTAAGCACTGAAAACAAAAAATGAAAAACAATATTAAAGATTTGTTATTTATAGAGGAAAATAAAAAAAATATTTTGAAGTGTTTTTCAGAAAAAATCTCACAATGGAAAAAGAATAACAAAATTATAGAGCTTGTTTCCACCAATGTTATCCCTTAACAGTTCTCATAATCATAATCCTGTTCAGTATAAGCTTTATTCTATTATTTGCACCAGAAGGAACACTGAACAGAAAACAAACAAACAAAAAGAACAAAAAAACCTGCAAAACAAAACAACAATAAAAGACAAACAAACAAACAAACAAAAACCAAGCAAAGAAAATTGACTTACACTGACTGCTCCACGAGCCTTAGTGATGCAGAGTTTTATCAATCAGTCAGAACTAAGTTAGGTCAAGATATAAAATAAGGAGAAAATCTTAAAATCATTGTAAATTACTGAATTTTTATACTTGTTCATTTTCACTTTGAAATCTTCCTTTAGAACACATACAAAACCCATCTACTTTCATCTGCAAGTCTCCTTAAAAGTAATTTTCAACACCTCAGAAGCAACTAAAACTATTATTCTACAGCAGAAAATATATAGGGGAAATGGAAACTGGAAACAAACCTTCACAATATTTAAATACAGACTTTAAAAAAGTCTTTTAAGCTGGTTTTAAAGTTGCATTTTGGGACCCCTGTTGACTTCTGTGAAAGCATTCACATAATAAAGCAGCAAACTCCCTGCTCTTTTTTTAGGAAAAAACCCCACATCTCTTCCTTTATGCTTTTGTTCAGATGAACACCTGGTCTATAAAATTAAGTGACAGAACATCTCCTGGGGTGCCATTTTTGTAGAAAGCTAACAAAACTTTAAAAAGTATATATTATTGCCTCATTGGAGCTTACACAGCTTTCTTTTACACTTTTTCCATCTGTTTCTCTGGCTCAGCTGCGGGTACTAATGTGTTTAATGCAAGCTGTATCACTTGTCCAAGAGAAGCCTTCAGTCAGCAGGTTCCTGTCTACTTCTGGCTGGCAAGCCAGCCAAAATATTCCAGGGAGAGGAAGACAAGAGGGGAGGAAAAGACAGGAAGGGAAGAAAAGAAAGTTTCTCATTTCTTCTACAAAAGACTGCTCTTGTAAATATTGGACCAAAGATTCTTCAGGGATTAATGGAAGGAAGAGAGTTATTAACTTCTTGGAGGGGGTGGAGGGTGCCTCAATTAATTATCATGAAAATAACACTCAGGAATACTTATAATGGCTTTTTAGTTGGGATGACAGCTGGCCTAAGATCTCTGCCTTCCATCTACAGCAAGTTCCACTTCTCTTTTCTTGCAACATCATACCTTGGTTATAAAATACTTTAATAAAGGAAAGGAGGAAGGAAACATGCAAACAAGCCACAGAATTCCTCAATCCTTTAACGAAAGATAAACAGATTTGCATGGGTGCTGTTTAAATTTAGTTGTATGTTTTACTATTTCATTATTGAAAATAAAGTGGACTTCAAATATTTCAGAAGCATAGAGATTCAAACTCACTGACTTGCATGTTTTAAGTGCTTCAGGAGTAGATGTGAAGAGTGCAGATGAATATTTCCTTTGAATTTTCTCCCAGCTGTTACATGCCATATAAGCAGGGGGAAAAAAAAAAAA
>VXAY01000862.1:201748-289939 GCA_013399855.1 Oxyruncus cristatus
CTGTGCTGAAACCATCTTGGACTGGGAAAAAGGTAATTCCGGCACAGGGAGATCTTGACCATCAACTCACAACCAATTTAAGAGACATACTGACTCAAAAGAAGAAAGATTGAACATGGGACTAATTAGAAGTGAGGGAATCATTTAACCAATAGAATAAGAGAACTGTGTAGCCAATAACAATTAATTACTTTGTTTGCTAAAACGTATAAATAGTAAAAAATTTTGAACTCACTTGGGACCCCCATCACTGAGAGGCCCAGAGTGAAGAGGAACCAATGGGACACTGCTAGATCCACAGGTGGTGAGTATCTTCTGCTTAATCTATCTCACTTTCTCACTTTCTCTTCTCTTTTCTGTTTCTTTTTATCTCTCTACCTCACACTTTATTGTTAAATAAAATCTGTACTATTGACTTTGGCATATGATCTCATTTGCACCTTAGTTCAGGTGAGGCGTCTCTCAATAATTGGATCTTAACAACAGTATCCCAGATAGTTATGATAGTTAACTGCAGATACGATAGGCTTGTTGTTTGTCTGTTTACAGATACATATGATGTGCTGGATGACTAAAACTCAAGAAACTCAGAACTGGAAAGTTCCATAGCATGTGTATTTGCTCAATATGCCCCATTTTGAGGCAGGATTTACTAATGAAAGAACATGATTCTGCTGCCATGACCATGTCTTTTGCATTTTAATAGTCTTCCGGCCATCCCTCTGGAAAACAAATGGATCAAACCATATACGCCTACATGAGAACTATGATGCCCACCTGTTTCCACTTATGTCTATGTGTGGCTTCTTTTATGCATTACGTAACAGATTAATTTAATATCCAGACACGTTATGAAGCCTACAAATATTTCTAACAGAAGTGTGTCCTCAGTACTTGTTATATTTAAGATCATTTTGCTATCTAATTTCTATAAAAGTTGTTAGACTAGGTACTTTAATAATCTGAGACAAAAATAAGCAGTTCCCATGCAGTCAATACTTAGGGCCCAGTAGAACATATACAACTTTCATTAGAATTCATGAAGTTTTGGCACACTAAGTATGTGCCCAATATTATCTTCCCAGAAGAGAACCGTACCCAGCACTTCTGTTTACAGATGAGATTCCACAGTTCACATCATAACTTACAAATTAATTAAAAAACCCCCCAAACAAATAAAAAACACACCATAAACACACAAACAAAAAGTAATTAAGGAAACCAGAACAAAATGAACATATCTAGGGAATGAGCAGAGAGCTTAAAGTGACCACAAAAAGAATTAGCCATATGTTCTTCCCTTGCTATATAACACTGGGGAAATCTTTCAAGGAATTTTTAGCCTTGGCACCATATTTTTACCTTTGTTTTGTTCTCTGCGTGGGTGTATGCCAGTAAAACTTTAGAAGCAAAAACCAATGTTTGTTTATCAAAGCTTTCTGTCTTTTCTACACTTTCCCACCCTCCAAATATCAAGGTACAGTTAAGAGATACAGATTATAGGTTGAGGAATGAGATAGTCTAACCTTGTCACAGAGTTCTATCAAAAATTAGACAATGTCTGACTTGGATGGTGATCTACATAGCTGAATTTTCCAGAGATTAAATTGGATAAAAAATTTGTTTATATGTACAGCTTTGGAATTTTTATGCATTTCAAATTCATGCATTTTTTTCAGGAGATATTAATCTAAAAATTTGTCATATTTTGAATCATGTTCTACTTCATGTAATGTTTCATTTGGAAACAGGAACCTTAATTTCCTTGTAGAGCTCCTCACATTTTTGATTGCCTATCATAATCCTTTTTCTGTAGAATAATTTTTACTGTGTTCCATAGTGGATTCTATATACAAAAGAAAACTGATCTAAATGTTTATAATTTACTCATTACCACAAAACTGTCTGTGAAAAGAATTAAGTTAAATACAAAAAAATATTTTTAAAATATATCTGCTTTATGAAAATTTCCTAAGATTTTAGCCTTCAGTGTAAAACTGTAGTTTTAAACACGTCTACAACTTAAATTGTGGTTTTTACAGGCATTGAGAATTAAAATATAAAGATATAATAGCTTATGAAAAGCAACTGATTGATATTGAAACCTTGTACAAGGTCTATATTATTTTATACCTGTTTGGGATTTTTTCCCACTCAAATTACCATTTAATTGACTCGGATGAGGATTAATAAATCCAGATACAGATCTGTGATGAGTTGACCTTGGCTGGATGCCAGCTGCCCACCAAGTCACTCTATCACTCTCCTTTTCAACAGGACCAGGGTGGAGAAAATAGGATGAAAAAACCCTCGTAGGTCAAGATAAAGAGAGTTTACTAAAGCAAAAGTTATGCTCACACATGGAAAGAATCAAAAAAAAAAAAAAAAGATTTATTTTCTACTTTTCATCAACAAATGATGTCCAGCCATTATCCAGAAAGCAGAGCTTCAACACTATAGCTCTGGAAGGCAAATGTTGTAAATAATAAATGCCCTGACATTTTCTCCTCCTTTTCTTAGGTTTCATGTCTAAACTGACATAATATGTTATGTAATATCCCTTTGGTCAGTTCGGGTCAGCTATTCTGGTTGTTGTCCCTCCCAAGATTTTGTCCACCCCTAGTCTACTAGTGGGAGGCTGGAATGCTGGGGAGACAGCACTGATGCTTTGTCAGCAGCAGCCAAAACACTGGTATGATACCAAACCTTTCTAGTTATCAATGTACAGCACAGTGCTATGAGGGCTTCTATGGGGAAAATCAACCCCATCTCAGCCAGACCCAATACAAGATCATGATACTAGACTGAAAAGAATCACTTGAATCATCTGAAATTATCTAACTCAGTGCTTGATATTACAAGAGGAAAAAAACCTACAGAAGTACATGAAACCTAACCTACATTATGCAAAATTATGTAAATAAAGCAAAGAAATAAAACAAAATCAATCTGCAAATACAGATCACAACTTATTACAAAGCAATTAAATTGCTATATAACCCTCAGTAAAAATAGGACATTAGAAAATTAGAAATGCTGATGTTAACAAAGCTTGGACTTAGTTCATATTTTTAACCGCTAATTGCTGCAATTAAAAATGAGGAATTGGCTTTAATTTTTGTAACAGAGTTCAGAATTGAAACATATTTTGAAGCTGTCACTGCTGAAAATGAATGCTGAACCATAAATTCAGATGTGCAAAATACTATCTTAGATTCATTAACATTAGTTCGCTTTTCACAGAGAAATCATCCCCCTGGACAACAAAAAACAACAACAAACAAACAAAAAACCACCTCAAACCCAAAGCCCTGTACATCTTTTATTTAAATAAATAAAATTTCAAATGACTAAGTAATTTATTAAAATTCATTATTACAATATTATACGGTTCATGCAGTGTTATTGTACAACCAAGTCAAAGGCAAAATGAAAGTTAATCTCTATTGAAAGGCAAATGAGATGGAGAAAGGCATGTATTACAAAAACATCCCAAAACTCTGGATCATGACTACTTCAGTAGCACAATACAACTAGATTTTCCACAGATTTTATAGGGGACCCTGAATGTCTGATTAGTAGGAATTAAGGGAAGGTAGAACACCTGTAGGTCTAGAAGAGCCTCCAGGTAGCACATATTACGCAGCATACATGCCTAAAAAAAACAATAATAAAAGTCACAGATTATCAGCTGTTAGAGTGTTGTTGCTTACCAATTTATGTAAAAAGGTGTGTTAAAGTTGTTACTTCCAAAGAAGTTTCCATGTTAAACTAGTTTAGTAACATCCTATCAATGAATTTTTGAAAGGACATTAAGAAACAAACGCAGTTTTCTACGTCTTCTATTATACAGCTTAAAATTCGTTAGTTAAAGTATATTATTTTTAAAAATCACTGCAAAAAATCATCATACTTTTAAAAAGTGCCCACCACTATTTTTTCCTTCCTTTTAACAGAGTTTGACACAAGGCACTATGTCACAGTACAATTATTATCTGGCATTATTTCAAGGAAAAAAAAAACAAACACCTAATCATATGGAACCTTATTGAAATGGAAATAAAATGAGTTATAATTTTGTGGGGCAGCTGATTTAAAAAATAATTTTGAGATGTTACTTTGTTTTGGGGTATAATGAAGGAGTAAGAAAGAGGAAAAACAATCAAGTTGAGTCAGCTTTAATTACTTTATTTCATTTAAAAATGCAAATTTGTTTTAATTTTACAGTACTTAGCCATCTACAAAATAAAAGGTTCAAAAACAGTAATTGAAAATTAAAATGTTCAAAATTAACATACACATTTTCAAAGCCAATAAATACTTTTAGGATAACCATCAGTAAAAATAAAAAGCTGTTTTTAAAATAAATTGAAAGTGATTGAAAAAATACTATTGAATTCTTTTGTGTAAGTTTCTACTTCTGCATATGTATAAACTTTTTTAATGAATTATCATAGTACCCAAATTTAATTTTGGAGCCAAGTGTGGCTGTTACTAACTACATACTTTAACAGCTCAAGTGAAATTAGGCTATCTGCAAAACTTAATTTGTGACAGAAAGTGATGCTTTCAAAAAATATAATTGTAGCAATAGGTACATTGTTTACAGTATTGTAGAGCAGATTAATTAAAGTTAAAGGTTTCATTCTAATAAAAAAAATCTAGGTTTCAAACTCTCTAGTAAGATAATTATACTATTAACAGAGGAATATCATAAATGTTTTAAAATACTGATTTTGTTTGTCACACTTCATTAGAAAAGCTAGTAGTGTGCCACAGTCTACACTTATTTTTGAACCTGAATTTACCTTCTCTATCCTTTCCCTTAGAAAAGTCAAGCTTATCTATTCAAAGGAAAAGAATGGCATCAAAGGATTGTTTTTCCACTCACCAGGTCTAAGCTGGTTCGAAGGAATTATTGAAGAGACTCAACACAGAATTTCAATCAGATATGCCGTTTCTATTTCATTGATTGGCTGATTCCATTCCTTCTGGCAAATAAAGGCAACAAAAGGCCTTCTTAAATCTGTTCTCCTTAGAGAGGGCGCATTTGTGCTTTCTTTAAGCCACTCTTCATAATGCTGTTGTGTCGATGAGTTTCTACCCAGCCAGAAACTCTGCTGTCCCAGACTGCAAAATAGTTTCTCTCATCTGTTCTTGCAAACCCTAAAATGTTCAGCATTCCTAGAAACAAAGTTTAGCAGACATGGAGTCTTGCAAATTTATCAGTATCCCTAACTATGAGTGATCAGACCGTCTCAAAATCTGATTCACTCTGCCAAATGATCACTTACACAATCTGACTTTGCAGGTGCTAGCTCTTTCAACCTCGGTCATTTTTGTTCCTGTGGTTCTTATACTTGTCTCACTTCTGATCTTATTTTTTGGTTCCTGTTAAGATATTTATGTGATGGATAAAGATTTAATCAATTTATGGTCTTCTTTTAATTTGTTACCTCAGGAATCCTTAAAGAAACACTGATTTAAAGGACTTCCAATAATATATGGATATAGCTCATATACGAGCTGAGTGAGCTGAGTGGGAGATCAGCTTAGATGTCTGCTAATAGCTTAAATTTACATACCATGTAAATACAGTTTCATTAAATGAATGTTTCATCTTCCTATCTTTTTATTATCCTGAAGCTGTGCATCTAATGTAAAACTGAAATAGCTGTGTAAAATGTGAAATGACACCTAATTCTGTAGTGTTAATATTGTTATACTGACTCTTATTTGTGCTTGTAGTTCAAGGAATATAACAATTTAGCAGTGTTTGGAACCTGTCATATGAAAACAAGATATATTCAGAGTGTTTCCCAACCTTGTTAAAAAGATTTTTTAAAAAATATATCCATAGGATCCTACTGAGACATTGTATCCTTTAAAATATTTGCAAATTTTCTTATCTGAGGCTCAACAAAGGTTTCTATAAAAGCCACTATTTTTTAAAACTCATTTCAAGATCCTCATAAGAACAATTTCTGCCATAAATTCCCTGGTAAATGTGTCACAACCAGAATATACCCAACATTCTCTCGATCATATCCAGGAAACTCCTGAAGGTCCAAGGCATGATAAAAAACCACTAGGAAGAAGTCTCAGCAACCAGAAAATTTGTAGGCCGAACTGTAGGAAATTTTGACAGATCCCTGGCCCTTGATGAGGGCATCCTATCCTCTAGGCCTCCATGATTTGTCAGTTCCTGTACCAGATACCTCAGTTCACAACAGTGAAAAGAAGAAAGAAACAGCAATCCACAGTCTCGTGGTGAACACTTCTATTTTGCACCAGAGTTTTGACATTAGTACTTCAAATACAGGACAGACGATTCATAGTTATTAAGATTTATAAAGATGTTTACTAAGAATCTTTCATAACTGTCTCTTAATCCACACTGTATATCCACAGAAAAGGAGCTGGGACTTCTGGGGGTCAACAAGTAAACATGCACTGCTGCAGTGATGGAATATAATTGCATATTGGGCTCCATTAATGAAAACCTTTAACTGTATATTGCAAGAAGTGATTACTGTTCTTTGCTTAACACTTATGAGACAACGCCTGAATTAGTTTCCAGCTTTAGATAGCTGGGTGCAGGGAAAAAATGTGCTTGCATGGATATAAACATGAAAATTAGTTCATTGGCTTTCTTACATTAAAATGAGGGCTTGCAATGCTTTTCTGACTCTTTCTATTGTTCTCATGGCTTAAAAATAAAACTCCAAAAATACTTTTCCCTCTACTCCTAGAAATCAGGATTGGTCCTAATCTGTTGAAGCTTGTTGAAGTTAACAGGTTCATTATTTTTTGGGAGCTACGAAGACTAGATGGTACGAACAAGGTAGCTGCAACATGTTAGGCAATAATTTGTTTGGGAACTATTTATATGAGTAATTTTTTTCTTCCCATATGTGTCATCAGAAATAAAAACAGGACCAAAGTTCTGGCACCAGCATAATGCTAAATCTCTCCCACATACTGTGGGAAGTATTGCTAGACAACTGTCAGACATTTAAAATATGCAACCCTATTCCTATTCTATTATTACTTCTTTTCCCTTCTGGAGTTTCTAGAGCAAAACGACAAGAATACTCCATAAGACATTTTGGCAATATTGTCATAGTGTAGGTAAAGACTCATTACATTTATGACTCCAGAAATAGAATAGAAGAGGTTAGGGATACTGAGCACCATGTTATAGATGTGAATCAGAAAATAAAACACTTTTTAGAAAAATTTGCTAGAGTTGAAGTATACTCAACTGAATAAAAAATATAAACTGCATTTCACACAATAAATTGCTGAAAATAATGTCTCAAACTTTGTGGTCTACATCTTGACAAAGCAGAAAGTAGCCAGCCAGATTAGAAAATATTCAAATTACATGAGAATACTTTTTAAGCTAGTTTAATGAATGTTGACATAATTAACTCAAATTTTGGTTGAAAGTTTGAGACAATGATAAAAGTCAGTATTTCCAGGGTCTTTAGTCTAAAGCACAAACCTTACCATTTTAGTAGACACTTTTGGGACTCTACTGTGTTCACTTGTAATAGAGCAGCCTTCAGAGAACATCTGCATGGACTCCAGACCTCAGATTGTGATGGGATTGGAGAATTGGGAATCTGACTGTGCTGAATTAGACCTCATCAGAGATCTTTCCAAGAGTTATGAAGAAGTCACACATCACTGTGTTGATGTGATCTAAATCCAGCAAAGTTTAACAGTTTTGTTTTGGCACTATTAACTGAGTTTAGCTCTGTTGTACGGTGTCCTGGTTTCAGCTGAGATAGAGGTGATTTTCTTCCTAGCTGATGAAGCGGTGTGCTTTGGATTTAGGATGAAAATAATATTAATAACACATGGATGTTTCCCTTTTTGCTAGGCAGAGTTTACACTAAGTCAAGGACTTCTGTTTCTCACACCACTGCATCACTAAGTTGGCTGGAGGGCACAAGAAGCAGGGAGAGGACACAGTGGGGACAGCTGACCCAAACTGGACAAAGGGATATTCCATACCATACGGTATCATGCTCAGTATAATACCTAGGGGGAACACGGGCTGGAAACTGCTGCTCCAGAACTGACTGGTCCTCTGTTGGTGGGTGGTGAGCAATTGCGAGTAATTTGTTTGGTGTATTCTAATTCTATTATTAATTTCCCTTCCTTTTCTGTCCTACTTAATTGTCTATACCTCAACCTAGGAATTTACCTTTTTTTTTTTTCCCTCCAATTCTCCCTCTCATCCCACTGAGGCAGGGAGTAGTGAGCAAGTGCTTCTGTGGTGCAAAACTACTCGTTGGGTTAAATCATGTCATTTTTGGAGCCCGACATAGGGCTCAAAGGGTTGAGATAACAACAAATCTGACTAAAGTGTGTTAAAACAAGTTTATTATATGCATTCATTTTTTTAGTTTAATAGTTACTGGTAACAATGCTGATTTATTTTCTCTCAGAGCCGTTGCACATGTTCTCAGTTGTGTCATGTAACACCTTACTTGCAGTATATGTTCCCTGTTGTGTTGTTTATCATCTCTGAGTGCTGGGTTAAGGTTATCATGTTGTTATACTTTGTAACACTGACTTATGATATGATAAAACTGTTGGTCGTGACACTAATCTAGTATTTGTACTCAGCATTGCCATCAACTCCGTACTTCAGGAGCCATCTGTTGGGAACTATTAATAATTACACCTTCTACGTTTTCTCCTCAGAGAGCCAAACTACAAAGGGAGATGCCTTCCTCCACCTTTTCATTCTCCTCCAGGCTAAATAAAATAGTTCTTGAGAATTTTGAATATCCATGGGATGTTCAAAACAGCATGTTCCTATTTCTATGTCTCCTGGATGTGTTTCTGGTCTTGTTTAATATTAAACAACTATATAAAATACCACCCAGAGATCTGCCCCCAGGTTGGGTAGTTATGAGTAGCAGAGTGTGTAGGGTAGTATGGGCAAGTGCCTAGGACAGTGGACACCTCCAAAGTTTTGGAATTGCACTGATAATATATTGTACCAAAATACAATAATAATGATTGCACCAAAAAGTGCAGAATCCAAAAAAACTAGTAAAATAATTGGAAAAAGTATGCTGTCCCCTGGCAATTCCCAAAAGACACAAATCACTGCAATGTTCTGAGGCCTGGCCCAGGACTACTAACCCATCTTTTCTTAAGTAAGCCCTATTCTATTAAGTAACCTCAAGAGGAAGAGAAGGTCTCTGCATATGATGACTAAACAACATGTGGCTGTTCCAACCCTGGTGACAGGGCCACGGTTACTTCAATCTCAGCAATAGGCCCTGTGGCTACATTTCAATATCACACATTTCTCTCCTGCCTAGAAGGACTACTGTGACAAGTGGTGTCCAAGGTAATGGACTAAGTGAACTCAACAGACATTTTAGAGAGATGGCCCATAGACTAAAGGAATGATGCCTCTGCTTATGTATTAGAAGATAGGAAAGGTGATAGTATTGGAAAGCACTGGACCCGAGCATGACGTAAATTGTAAAAAATAAGGGGTGGATATTGTCCTGGTTTCCACTGGGATAGAGCTGATTTTCTTCCTAGTAGCTAGTAAAGTGATGTGCTTTGGATTTAGGATGAGGGTAATGTTGATAACACACTGATGGTTTAGTTGTTTACATGAAGTCACAGACTTCTCAGTGTCTCACCCCACTCCACCAAAGAGTAGGCTGGGTGGTACAAGAAGCTGTGAGGGGACACAATCAGGACAGCTGACCCAAACTGGACAAAGGGATGTTCCATTCCATAAGGTATCATGCTCAGTATATAAACTGGAGGGAAAGATGGCTGGAGCTGCTGTTCCAGAACTGGACTGGCATCTTCTGGTGTATGGTGAGCAATTGCATTGTGCATAATTTGTTTTGTGTAGTAATATTAAGATTATCATCATCATTATTTTTCCTTCCTTTCCACTTTCTACTAAACTCTTTATCTCAACCCATAAATTTTGCTCTTTTACACACCCCTTTCCCCCCACCACTGACTTCTCTCCCTCATCCCACTGCAAGGTATAGTGGGGTTGGGGAGTGGGGGCTGGAGGGTGGCCATGGAGTGAGAGAGCGACTGCATGGTGTTTGGCTGCCTTCTGCATTAAGCCACTGTTATGCTATTTGTAACAGATACTACATTTTATCTTATTCTTAATAATTAATAAAATTTACTTCTTTACTTCTTTTGTTAGAATCAAGTGCTCATTACTTAAGAAAAGGATGTAATACATCTAATTTATAAACTGGAAAAGTGATACAAAATTAGCTATCTATTTTTCCCCTATGAGTGCTTTATTTTATCCATTTTAAAGAAAAAAAAATTCAATTTACAAATATGGCTATTGATTTAAAAATAAGCCAAACTATCTTAAAGTTAATATTTTAAAATATATATCCAACATAGAAGAAGGGACACTGAATGGTTATTAATACAGAGGAAATCTCTAACAGCTGAGGGTAATATTCTTCTCTCCAGTTTCACTAGCATAGTTTATTTGCTAGAAAGGGAAATCCAATGTAACTCCAAAAGTAATATGTCATAGAAAAAGTTTTAAATATAAATTAAAGCAGCTTTTCAGGCAGGGTCTGAAATGTTTTCCTACTTCCCTGTTCTGTTACATTTTGCATCTCCTTCAAGGTTGTGCAGATAATTGTTCAACCACAAACTCTGGTCTCCAACAAAGGCCTTTAAAGTCCTTTCAGGAGAATGGTGTTCTCACGCATAAAGGCTTGAGAGATTAGGGACTGAAAATCTAATTTTCAAATCAAGTATTTATGCTTTATAAGAACTTTTTGGCTACATAAGCTTCCGGAGAACAATACAACCATGTTCTTCAGTTAGAAATGATGCTGAACTGTTTATGGCCTCCCTTATCATGAGTTAGATTGAGTCTGTAACTAATGGAGCTGTTAATACATATGTAATCATCTGAGCGCAACTAGATTGGATGAGTCCTGACAGCACTCTAATGTACCAAGGGGTAAAAGAGAAAGGATCTTGAGACTTACTTTTCCTCTAGTTTCAGTTTCTCTGATGGCACTTTTAAAATCGGACATTTCCTGTTTGACAAAATCCGTATAAAAGAAGATTATGAGTACATCTGAGCAAAAGGAATTGTCAAATGTCTGCACTAACTAGAAAGCAGACAGGGTCATTAATATGGGTTTGGGTATTTTTTCTTTGAAATAAAGGCAGAGAATCCACACTCAATTTTTGAAGATTACAATCTTTTATACATGCAGAGTTGTCTTTTATGTTAACATATTTATTTAAATTCATAAATCTGATATAGTGATTTTCCTCTGACTGGTAACCACCTATGAGAACTGACAAATTTTCAGACATGACTCGAAGAAAAAGTTCTTTGTAGAATTTACCAGTCTGTGCTTCCATCAGTGAATGTAATGATATGACTTTAACTATTTTCTTGCTCATATTCCAAGTCCGGGGTAAAGTATTTAGTTCTTTTAAGAATTTTTTTTTTGTTTCATTTATAAAGTAGAACTAGGTATTTTCAACTTCAAGCTTCATTGTTCTGCTGACATACTGATCTGAGAATTTAAAAAAATGCAACAAATGTGTAATTATGCAACAAATTACATCAGAGTTCCCAAGGATACCAGATAAGTGGAAACCTAAATGGTAGAAAGATCAAGAATCAGGTACTGTGTTAGCTTAAAACAGTGACTGTTTAATTTTCAATTAGCTGCAAGTTTGTCATAACTACAGAATGTGATCCAGACACTGAGATGGAAACCTTGTAGGCAGATTTTTCTAGTAACAGCAGAAGCATAGATTTGTTTTTTGATGACTAGTTTGCTGCTACTACATTCACTCAATATAAAATAAATCCAAATAATTATTTTAAGTCTAAATTGTAGAATTACTGGGAGTATTTTAACTTTAAAATTTGCATTCACTAGTAATGCCCTCTGTAAATATAAAAGATCAAAGAAAACCTTGCTATAAATTATGTAGGACAATAGTTTCCATCGAGAATTCAAGATAACATAATCTTCTTATTTAACTTTTCATCTCATTGGGATATTTTACTTTAAGTCAAAGTAATTTTCTAAGAGTTTAAAATGTAATGTTAACCTGGGTGTCCTGCCAAAATATTTTTATTACAGAGATATTTTACTAGGATAGAAACTATGACCGCAAACCTTGATTTTTTTCCTTCATTGTATCATATGCAACTTTCATTTTCTTGGAAAAGTTCTCATTCAATGACAAATATACTCCAAATGTCACATCACGCACATTTTCTGGACTTGATTCACACTTCCAGTCTTTCATTTAAGTGTAATTGTATCTTTATTCCTTTCAAAAGGAAAATTCAAATACTCAGTAATCAAGATTAATTAAAAATCGTTTCATAAAGTGGTTACACCAAGACTAAAAGAAAAATAAATGTTTTTCTGAGTCTTCCAGATAATAAAAAAAAAAAAAATCACTGTTTTGTTAGGTATCTGGCAAGTACTTTCAAAGTAATATACGTAAAATTGTAGGATACTTTAGGGAACCTCATTTAGCACTAGGTGCCTTAAAACAACAGTGTACTGCTACCTCCACATATATTACATGGGTCAGAACATCCAGCTGACAATGCTTGTCTCATTTATTCCCCATTCCCATTCATTACAAGAGCCAGCTTTATAGTTACATAGTCCTTTCAGAAGAAATCACAAATTTACAGGATATGTTGAGTTGGAAGGAACCCACAAGGATCATCAAGTCCAACTCTTAGCCATGTACAGTGTGGCCAGCAGGAACAGGGAAGTGATTCTGCCCCTGTACTCAGTGCTGGTGAGGCCACACCTGGAGTGCTGTGTCCAGTTCTGGGCCCCTCAGTTCAGGAAGGATATTGAGGTGCTGGAGCAGGTCCAGAGAAGAGCAACCAGGCTGGTGAAGGGACTTGAGCACAAGTCCTGTGAGGAGAGGCTGGAGGAGCTGGGATTGTTTAGCCTGGAGAAGAGAGGGCTCAGGGGAGACCTCATCGCTCTCTATAACTACCTGAGAAGACGTTGTAGCCAGGTGGTCTCTTCTCCCAGGTAACCAGCAGGAAGACAAGAGGGCATGGCCTTAAGCTCTGCCAGGGGAGGATTAGGTTAGATATTAGAAAGAAATTCTTTACAGAGAGGGTAATCAGGCATTGGAATGGGCTGCCCAGGGAAGTGGTGGATTCTCCATCCCTGGAGTTTTTTAAGATGAGGCTGGATGTGGCACTTAGTTCCATAGTCTAGTAAACGCGGTGGGGTTGGATCAAGGGTTGAACTTGATGATCTCCGAGGTCCTTTCCAACCCGTCTGACTCTATGATTCTATGATTCTATGATTCTATGTACAGGACCATTCCCAAGAGTAATATTCCAAAAGTTATTAAAATATTTAACACTAAAGAATATGCTTTTGGTATATTTTCTGCTTTCCTTTTTCTTTTCTTCTTCCTTTCCTTTTCCCCTTCCCCCTTTCTTTTCCCCTTTCCCTTCCTTTCCTTTCTTTACCCCAAACCCTAATGTATTTAAATGTGTAAGTCCATATTTGTTATGGAAATTTCATTTTGACTCAGTCATTTATTTTGTTCAGTATTGCCATGGGCATTTTAATCAGATGTTTCCTCAGGAAAGAGAGTTAGAATTTTTCTACTGTAAAGTATTACATGTTGGTTCTGTTTATTGACCATGGAAAGCATCATTGTCTGTTTTGTGTACCTAAAAATGAATTAGTGATGGTGGTTTTTTGAGTTCATTTTGGGTTTTATTTAGGTTCTTGTTTGTCACTAAAAAATCTAGACTTTTAGAAGATTATAAAACTATGCAATATTGCATTCAGTGAGGTACCTTTTTATTCAAACTTGAAATTGTCATGGCCTGCAAGTTTGGATTCTGTGGAATGTATGATTTCTGATAAATAGGCTTCAAAATTGCTTCAATAAATATATGAATATTTTCCTTGTAAATGACTTTACAACTGACAAAATTGTTAGACTCAGTATATTCAATAAGCCTTAATAACATGTATCTAGAGGTGTATCTATATTGTTATCTCACTTTACCATAGAAATAACAATTACTCATTACTTTGTTGTGTAGTGTGTTTGCAAGATAAGACTCTAGTGAAAGTGACATTTGTGCATTCTCTTTCCTTTCATGTGTTTCCTTTCATCTGCATCCCACTCCAGCCTTAGACTCATTCTGACACATAATCCTGGTCTCAAGAAATGACCATCCACTCTTCTAAGCATATAGGCTGTTTCTTTTAGCCACACACTACCCATTCTCCAGCAGTGAACTGACTAAAACCGGGCAGGTTTGCCAAGGAGCAAGGCAGAAAAGACAAGGCTCCATGGCAAAAGGGAATCCATACGTGAACAGTGCTAAGACACAGTGACAGCCATTGCGCAACATGCCAGCCTCGGTTTGAGAGGTATCTGTGTCAGAGATTGACTCAACTTTCAGTTTTCACCGGCACACCTTACTTACTGCCTCCCACATGTGAGCCCACTCAGCACAGAGGATTTACCCAAAATCCTAAAGCAGCTGTTCTAGGTACTGTTGAACCGCTAGAAGCTTGTTTTAATCTTGGCGTCCTTTGGAAGAAAGAACATTTATCCACCACTAGATCTACTGGGAGTGGCACTGCCCTCACTGACTTCCTAGCAAATTGTCTACCATTAATCTTAAGCACCCAAAGCATTTTCTGGGGCAATATGATGGAAACATTAAGAAGTTTCAAGGAAATAACATTAAGCTTATACTCTTCCTACAACAGCGAGAGATCGTCTCCTTCCTTCATTGGTTGCCCTGCCTGCACTTTCATGATCCTTTTTATCTTGTTTGAGCTACAAAATGGAGGAGAATCACATATTGTTAATGATGATCTACCATTTCTTTCATGCTTGTAATTACTTAGGAGCTTCAAATGTAGAACTGTTACTCCAGCATTCTTTATGCTTCAGTCTTCAAAAACATCAGATGTACTCTAGGTATTCACATGCTAAAATGCTTATTTGAGTCCTGACAGATTACTTGGAAGTCTGGGAAAATACTCATGAAGTGGATACTAGTGAAGATAGACAGAATACTTTTGCTACTCCATGTACTTTAAACTGGGACTGTTCTGGAAAACCTCTTTCAAGACAGTCACTGAATCCTCAGGTCTCAGACCCTAGATAACACCATTGGGAATTAGGACTGAGAAGAATTTCCACATCTGCTAGATGGGATAGAGGCTACTTTGAGCTCATGAGAAAGGGTTTTATTTATAGGGGAAAGAGACAGCAGGATGACAGGAAATTGTGGGAAGTCAGGAAAGGGCAGAGAGAAAAAAGAGTAATGGCAGAAGGGAATAAGTCTACATTATTTGTCAGTTGTTCAGCAGCACCTGCCAAAGACACCACAGAAGTAGCCTGAGAGATCTACAACAGGTTGAGGAGATCTCTGAGCCATCGGTTTCTTAGTAAATCTTAAAGTATTGGGGAAGATTCTTGGAGACAGAAAGTGTAATCATATTGTGCCAGTATTTGTAGGAAAGAAGATAAAATATTCAGGTTAGTACAACCTGCTGTTTAGATACGCTATTTCTTTTATTCTATTGCATATTGATTTGATTGAAAACCACAAGATAAGCAAATCATTAATGCCACTAAACAGGAGAACAAGAACAACAAAACCTCTCCAAAGAAACATAATTTCAGACTTTTGGATATAGAGACATAAGAAAAGTGAAAGAAATTTCATGCATTCATCAGTCATCAAATATATATATATAACGGTTGTGAAATTGTTGCTGATTTGCAACATATTTACAGAGACACAGAACCTAAAGAGCCATTTTGCTGTCAGAAAGTTTAGCAGGGGAATTTGAATTAAAAAATGTGTTTTATTACCAAATCTAAAATACAGGTGCAGAAATAATGAACAGAAAGTTTTGGTATCATATCTAAAGAATATGAGGCAGTAGGGAGGTTTGTTTGCTGTTTTGAGTTTTTGGGAAGGAGAAATAGCCTTTCAAATATCTAGTTAAAGTTTTTTTAAAAAAAATAATTAAGGCAAGGTAATATGTCAAATTCTGCATCGTTCTTCGGAATGTGCAAAGGAAGATACCTACATTTTGCTATCTGGTGGTGGCTTGCATTCTCTAAGATCTACAGACAAGCAACAGATCTACTGACAAACAATAGCTATAGACAAAATAAATGAGAAGTCTCTTTTAAATCATTCACTTTGCCAACTGCATTTTATTATTTTTTCTACATCATTTATGATTTATAAAGTCTATTCACAATAGTATCCCTTTAGTTTAAACAAACTCATCACCTAAAGCCTTGCAAAAGTTCAAGTACAGTCAATTAACATCACTAACACTAAAGGTAGCATTACTTTTCTGTCACATAAATTGTCCTACTTTTCCTTTTAGGTCTTATATGCTTTCCTACTTTTAAATAATTTGACTTTTGGATCATATGTCAGTCTTTCGCTGCTAGAGGAATACACAAAAACAGACTTCAAAGCCATCTTTGTTCTGCACATGCATATCAAAGAAAACATCTATTTTATTTTGCTGCATCAAAGGCCATTAAGTACTATTTTAACATTTGGGAAATAACACAATTTGACATTCAATGAACTTGATGTTCATCAATGTGCCTTCATTAACTCCTTTGCTAGACTTTAACTTTTTGAAGTCATATCAAAAGTTCAGAAATTATATACATAAAGATCATATATACACGTGTGTACGTATATAATTATCTATAAATGTGTTTGCATAATGAACCATTTTATTCAGAAAGGTTTAAATGTATATAATTATGATTGTCATTGTTTAAGAATTTTGTAAGCCATGATAATTCCATTAATTATTGGTTTGTACTTCTTTTAATTTACACAATCACCCCATAGCTGTTATGGTTTTCTGATTCTTTTCTCCCTTGATTCATTTATTGAAATCTTACACCTTCTTGAAAAGTTCTAACACTGAAGTATTTTAAGCTCTTTTTGAGGTTAATCAAAGTCACTTAAAAGCAATCCCTAAAAGCTCCTTCACTACACAGCAAATGAATCTTTCCTCAGAAATACATTTTAAAATAATGACATGGATTTAGAATCTCAAGTAAAGCGTGACCCTGATGCTCATTAGTGGAGAAATAATTTATACTTGTGAAACTGCCTGTGGTGTTCAGGACAGAAAGTTTTATGTTTAAAAAATAAACTTTTCTTCTCACCTGGTCTCTTCCACAGTAGTACCCTGTAGCATTAAGAATTCTAATTTTTTTTAGTTACTTTCTCTGTGCCATAGAATGGCTAAAGTTTGTTTGATTTGGGTGGTGTTTTTTTTGTTTGTTTTTTTTTGTTTTTGTTTTTTTGTTTTTTTATGTTTCACAAATCTGTTTATACATAGTCTGTGATCATGTAAGAGATAAAGTTCAATGTTTCCACTTGGATGCCCAAAGTACAGCCAGAACTGATTACTGTTTAAAGCAATCTCATTGGAAGGCAGAAGATCAATTAGCCTGGAACTTATGACCTATTATCGAGTCATTCTATTCTTTGCTAAAGAAAACACAGTCTTATGCATAGATAATCAGTGGCACTATAAGCATTCGATTTTTTCTGCAGATGTTCTAAAACTTTTATATATTAAAATAACAAGTATGTTTTGGGTATTTTAAGGAAATACCTAAGGCAAGAAAACAGAAGCAGAGAAATATAACAGCTAAGATTATTCAGGTAATTAAGACCAACAAAACCCAAAGAAATTTGCAAAAGCAATGATAAATTGAAAATTTTCAATTTAAATTGTCCAATTTATCTCAGATAAGGCAAAATATTTATTGTAAAATTTTCTGCAATAAACATTTTGAAAAATTTGCTATTGAAATATTAAAAAAAACCCCACACCTGCATCATGCTATGCTTTTAGCTGTTTTTATCTTAGTTACGCTACTTGTATTGCCATTCCTAGTCTTCCCTCTCTTACCCAACAGGCAGGTTTCACAGAACCACAGAATGATTTAGAATGAAAGGTGATCCAGAAGTCAACTGTGCCCATTCTCTTGTCAACGTAAGTCTACGGCAGATCAGATTGTTCACAGTCATAGCCCGTTAAGTCTGGAATGTCAAACAACATACACAGCATTTGATCATCGCTATAGTTAAAAAGAAAAATATTCTCGTATTTAAATAAAACTGTATACCTCTAGGAAGAGTCTGGCTCCAGCTCCTCTGTATCCTCCGGTGAGATGGTAGTAGGCAGCAACTGACCCTCCTCTCCTCGAGGCTGAACAAACCCAGTTCCCCAACTCACCCCTTGTGAGTTGTGCTCCAGTTCTCAGCTATTCTGGTGTCTGTTCCTGGACTTAGTCCAAAACGTAAATATCCTTCCTGCACCGGGGAGCAGAAAAACTGGATGCAGTCCTCCAGATAAGATCTTGCAAGTGCCAATTAGAGGGCAGGATCATTTCCCTGGCCTTGCTGACTACAGTCTTGCTAACACAGCCCAGGATGCAGTTGGTGTTCTTTGCTGCAAGGGCACACTGCCAACTCATATTGAATTTGTCCGAGCAGCCAGGGATCAGGTTAGGAAAGCTAAAGCTGATAGAATTAAATCTGGCTGGCGATGTGAAGGGCAACAAGAAAAGCTTCTATAGGTATATCACTGGTAAAAAGGAAGACAAGAAAATATGGGCCCTCTCTGGAAGAAAACGGGAGACATGGTTACCCTCCTCAGACACGGAGAAGGCTGAGAACTCAAGAACATTTTCATCTTGGTCTTCACCAGCAACTGTTCTGGCCACACTGGGTGAGTCTCGGAAGACAAAGGCAGGGACTGCAAGAATGAAGAACCTTATACTGTAGGAGGAGCATAGGTTCAAGACCATTTAAGGAACCTGAAGGTGAACAAGTCCATGGGAACTGATGAGATGCAACCACAGGTTCTGAGACAACTGGTAGATGAAGTGGCTAAGCCACTATCCATCATACTTCAGCACTCATGGTAGTCCAGTGAGGTTCCTACTGACTGGAGAAGGGGAACTATAACCCTAATTTTTAAAAAGGGAAAAAACAAAGACCTAGGGAACTACAGGCCAGTCAGTTTCACCTCAATGCCTGGAAAGATCACAGAATCATAGAATCATTTGCCTGGAAAAGACCTCCAAGATCATCAAGTCCAATCTTTAACCGATCACCACCTTTTCAAGTAGACCACAGCACCAAGTGTCATGTCTAATTTTTTTCTTGAACAACTCCAAGGATAGTGACTCCATCACCTCCCTGAGCAGACCATTCCAATACTTGGCAACCCTTTCAGTGAAGAAGCTCTTCCTGATGTTCAACCTGAACCTCCCCTGGCACAGCTTGAGGCTTTCAGATTATAGTAGAGAGCAGTAAGGTCTCTCCTCAGTTTCCTTTTCTCCAGGTTAAACAACCCCAGTTTTCTCAGCCTCTCCTTGTAAGACTTGTGCTCCAAACCCTTCACCAGCTTTGTTGCCCTTCTCTGGACATGCTCCAGCACCTCAATGTCTTTCTTGAACTGAGGGACCCAGAACTGGACACAACACTCAAGGTACAGTCAGTGCTAAATTCGAGGGGATCATAATTTCCCTCGTCCTGCTGGCCACACCAGTTTTGATACAAGCGAAGATGAGATTGGCCACCTTAGCCACCTGGGCACACTATCAGTTCGTGTTCAGCTGCTATTGATCAGCACCCCAAGGTCCTTTTCCATGGGTCAGCTTTCCAGCTACTCTTCCTTCAACCTATAGCATTGCCTTGGGTTGTTGTGTTTAAAGTTTAGGACCCAGCACCTTGCTTTATTGAACTTCATACTGTTGGTCTCAGCCCAGAGATCCAAAGCACACCTCCTGTATATATGGAGCAGATCTTCCAGGAAACTATTCTAAGGCACATGGAAAATATGGAGCTGATTGGTGACAGCCAACATGGCTTCACTAGGCTTCAATAACAGCCTTGGATATCCCTGATCTAGTCCCACAGATTCATGTACCTCCGCATGGGTTAAATGATCCCCCAATTCTTTCTTCCCATAGTTCTCAGTGTGCAGTATTTCACTCCCACTGACACTGCCTGGAGGCTCAGGAAGAAAGGGAGGCCACAGATCAAGCATTACCAGTGAAAAGTGAGGTAAAAAAGGTACTGAGGACCTTAACCTTTCCCTTGATACTTGTTGCTCAGTCTCCACCTCATCTCTAACCTTCCTTCTTCAGACTGGCAACCTGTCATGTCACTAGTGAGGTTTCACAGTTCTCCATCTTAGGCCCTGTGCTCTTCAACATCTTCAAAAATGACTTGGATGCAGGACTGGAAAGGATACTAAACAAGTTTGTTGATGACACAAAAGTGGGAAGAGCTGTTGACTCCCTTGAAGGCAGGGAGGCCCTGCAGAGACCTAAACAAATGAGAGGACTGGGCAACCACCAACCTTTTGAAGTTCAACAAGGGGAAGTGCAGGATTCTCTACCTGGGGTGGGGCAATCTGGGCTGTTTGTACAGACTGTGGAATGAGATGCTGGAAAGCAGTGCCACGGAAAGGGACCTGAGGGTCCTGGTCAACAGCAAGTTGAATATGAGTCAGCAGTGCCCTGGCAACCAGGAGGAACAACCATGTCCTGGGGGGCATCAGGCAAAGCATCTCCAGCTGGTCAAGGGAGGGGATTGTCCCACTCTGCTCTGCACTGGGGCAGCATCACCTTGAGTATTGTGTGCAGTTTTGGGTCCTACAATATAGGAAAGATATTAAGCCACTAGAGAGTATCCAAAGTAGGCAACAAAGATAGTGAAGGGCCTTGAGGGAAAGCTGTATGAGGAGTGGCTGAGGTCACTTGGTCTGTTCACCCTAAAGAGGAGACTGAGCTGAGACCAGTCTACAAGTTCCTTGTGAGGGGAAGAGGAGGGGCAGGCACTGATCTCTTCTCTATTGTGATCAGTGACAGGACCCAAGGGAATGGCCTGAAGTTGTGCCAGGGGAGGTTTAGGTTGGATATTAGAAAAAGGGTTTTCACCCAGAGGGTGACTGGACACTGGAACAGGCTCCCCAGGGAAGTGGTCACAGCCCCAAGCCTGACAGAGCTTAAGAAGCTTTTGGACGATACTCTCAAGCACAGGGTGTGACTCTTGGGGATTGTTCTGTGCAGGGCCAGCAGCTGGACTTGTAGGTCCCTTACATCTAGGCATATTCAATGATTTTGTGACTATACTTCAAGAAACCTTCTGTGCTGCTCTTCACTTCCTTTGCTAATGTCAGTTCCAGCTGAGCGTTGGCCTTCCTTTTTCCAATTACTACATGAGTTACCAATGTCTATGTACCCCTTCCACGTAGCCTATTCCTTCTTCCACCATCTGTATATTTCCTTTTCATTTCTGAACTCAGTCAGGAGGATTTTTTTTAAACAAAACTTGCCTTCTGCCTTGGCTGCTTATGAATAAATGACAATTCTTGTGTCCTGAAGAGGTGTGCCTAAAGATTAGCCAGTTCTCCTGGACCCCTTTGAACTCCAGAACAGTGTCCCATGGGATCATGCCAAGCTGCTCCCAGAGCAGGTTGAAATATGCTTTTCTGAAGTCCAGAGATGCAATTCTGGTATTGTCTTGCTCATTCCTCTCAGGACCTTAAGTTCCACAGCCTCTGCCATGCAAATTGCGTACTTATTTTATTGCAGACACTGTCCACAGCGCTAACAAGCAATGAAGCTGCTAATGGCAATTGTATTTGGGTGCCTGCCACTTTGGGGTGAGGCACAGTCCACCAGATCTCCTGAAACTACAGGTCCACTAGAATATCCAACAACAAAAGCCACACAGCTTGTGAGCACCATCACCACCACATGCTCCTGCCATCTGCCCCGGTCTTTGCATCAAATGGAAGTTGTACACAGGTATCTGCACAAGCACACAGCAAAGCACTGGTTGGTACCTGTCACAGGAAAAAATGCTCAACCCTTGTGTTTTTCATCAAACCTGTACTGAAGCAGTTTATTTTAGATTTAGTAACAAGCAATCAGTTACTAAAGCATTCAGGAACAGGAAGGGGAACAAGAAAGGGGAAGTGTACAGGCACACCTAACTACTAAATTAGAGAAAAACACTCTTAAGTCACAAAATGCAATAATCTAAAAAAGACTAGTTTTCAGAAATTTTCTTCCTTGAAATTGTCATAATTCTTTTTCCTTTCAAAACTCCCCACAATGCCTAAGCTAAGTGCAAAATAAGAAGGACAAGTAAACTGCAAGTGGGTTAACTACATAGGTAAAATAACATCAAAGCCACAAGCCTGCTGTAACTGCTTTGCAGTCCAACTGCTTTGGACTGTGTGACCTGTGAGGGCCATTTCCAACCGACAAGACTCTGTAGTCCTAAATATACATTTAGATAGGATAGAAATACATAGCTCATAGCAACAATTATACAGCAATTTGACAAATTCTTACTATTGGCAGATTTAATAAATAATTTTTAAAAGGATTAGCTGTCCCTTATACTGTCAAATCATTATCAAGTTTATTTTCATAGCATTTATATTCTCCATATATCTAGTTTACAGTTATTAAATAAGATTTCATTATCAATGCTTGGCACTAGCAAATGCAGCTGAATGAATGTCTCTAGTATTAAGGTCCAAAGGATGTATTTGTATTGACTAACTAAATAAAGGTGTGATGCAAAATCATTGGAGTAAGAAAGCTGCCAGGCCCTAGCTGAACAGTACTTAAGAACAGTTTAGGGGGAAAAAAAATCCTTTGTTACCTTTAATTAGATATGAATTCATAGGAAAATAGAACATGTAAGTAGAAGGCTTAGAAGCAATATATTTCTTTTAGTCTACTTGTCCTCTTACAGTGCTATGCGCTGGTTCACAGCTCCGAACAGATTATCAGATATGGTCAACAATGTGTGTGGGTTTAAGTTAACCCCTGCAAGAAATGTACAATAAATTCAAGTGTTATTGCAACATGAGCTGCTAATAAGCTGCTTTGAATGCAAACCACTGGAGTTCCATATGATTCTGAAACTGTATCATGCTTTAAACTGGTAGTTTCTGCTAAATCTAACCCACTTGATATCACCTCAGTGAAGCCTTACTGTGTATGGGGTAGTAGCTGCTCTGAAGTAACAGAAAGATAAATGAATTGGTTGGTGTGGAGAAAATCCCTGTTTGTTTTTTTTTTTTTTTAAGTAGAATTTATTATTTGAATTTGTGAATTTGAATATTGGGGTCTAAATTGCGCTCAGCTCAGGGTATCTTAGATGAAGATACCATAATTGAGAATAGGGGCTCGAGTACTCAAATATTCTAGAGGTGCACATGTGTATTATTTTCAGAGAGACTTCTACTGCAAAAGTGATTTAAAATATATTTGTGAATGATCAAATAGATAAATCTTAAATTAGCTTACAATAAATACCAACATTTACTTCCGTAACCAGGGTTTAAACAATCTCCCATAATCAGGGATTAAGAAAAGACCTCTTGATTCTGTTTTGGTCCAAACTCAGATGAGTAGTTTAATTTTGGATAAAATGATTCCTTGTTTTATATATTCACACGAAAAATCATTTATTCTTACAGCTCAGAGATTGCAATTTCCCATGCTTCTAAATATTTAAAGAACTCATAACTCTCAGTTGTTCAAACGCATACACATTCCAGAAATGTTACCTCATTATATCTTTTTTTAAAGCATTACATTTTAAAAAAACCTTGTTAATGTTGCCTCTAGTATGAAAACCTCTAGTATCTTTCAGAAAGAACTTCCTATAACGCAATAGTCTTTAAAAACACCTAACTGTACTTTATACATTTTCAATCCTAAATTCAGAATACAGTTTGATAACATGATCTGGAATGTAACTGTGTGGTTTCTAGTTTTATATGAGTATCTCAGAAAACATTTTTACTCATTTAAAATTATTAATACAGTCAATTTGATGCAATATTTGTGTTGCATATGAAAAGACAACGTTAGGGAATTTCTCACCTTAAATTCATGAATGTTTTTTCTCCAGAGACTAAAACTCTTTCAGAAAGAAATCAAACTACCTGGAAAACAATAAGCAGTTCCTATCTAATAAAAACTGAATCTCTTTAGATAAATGCCTCAGTCACCCGAAGAATATGTGGATGATGTAAATCTCAAACCAGTTTTAACCCTTGTGCAAACAGTTACTCCTGTTCATGAAAATAGTAATATTCTATGCAATTTTTAAATGACAAAGTGTCTTCATAAGCTTATTCTCCAGTGATTTTGCATCACTGTAAGAGTTTATTATTGTCTGTAAATCTTGTTCATTTAGAGAAGAGACTATTAATAGGAAAGCTGAAATAAAGTACCTTAAAAATGAGAAAAACAACTGTGATGAGGCTGTCTTAGCATATTACAGCTATATTTCTATTTCTAAATATTTGACCTGTAAATTAAAAAAAAAAAATTGTAATACCAAGCGGTTAGAATAGATAAGAAGAAGAAAGCAGTGATTTACAAAGTAGTTAAATAAGTTATGTACTCCTTAATCTTAGATCCTCAAACAGCTGGTATGAAGTAGGAGCCTTTGGCTGTTGCCTTGGAGAAATCTTAAAGGACATTCAAAATTTTAGAAAATAAAAGTGGAAACATACTTCTCTTCTTTAAAAGGTAAGAACCATATGTTTATATTTATAGACCTCTTGCCTGCCATAATAAAACTAGAACAAACTCTCTTAAGTATATGAAGAAACAGAAGGAGATGAGAAGAAGTCATCATGGATTTATCCTGAACACATACTGTCAACCAATCTCTGACGTGTTAAGAGACCCTAAGAAGAGAGGAATAGCTGCAGATGTCATAACTTCACTTTCCTAGTTCTTTTGATGTGACATTCTGATAAACAAGGTAGAAGAGCATGATGCAGATGAAAGGGGTGTAAACCAGTGGAAAACTGTACTTGGAAAACAGTTATTAGTAGTTTCCTGTCAAAAAGGAGGGCTCTATCAAGAGTGGTTCTGCGAAAGAGTGATCTATTTCTACTATTACTCTTGTGAACCGTAGAATAAAGGGGATATTTATTAAGGTGGCACGTGAAATGAAGCTCTGGGAAGCAGTAGGAGAGAGGACTAGAATAGACAGTCCAGGACAGACCAGACAGGGGAGTGGCAAGTGAGAAGGAAGCAGTGCAGAACTCATGTACCTTACATCACACTCGAGAAAAAGAGATAAATTGCCTTCATACAGTGGGGACTAACCAGCCAGGCAGCAGTAGTTCCAAGTCAGTCTGGGAATTCAGTACATACAAACTGAACAGAAGTTGAAATGTCATATTGCACAGGAGGGAGATCTCATGCTACATTCGCAACATAAAAAGTAATCTTCTTCTCTCACATTAGAAAGCCTCATTTAGAGTGCTGTATTTAGTTTTAGGCATCAGCATCAGCTGGAGGTAGTCAGGAGATAGAAACGTAAAAGATCAGAGGCTTAAAAAGACATCAGCGTCAAAAAAAAGACTGAATGGCTGATGCCTGCTAACCTTAGGCTGAAGAATGAGGAAAGAACATGGTGAACTTTCAAGAATAAGTAGATAAACCTCTTCCAAGCCCATGGAGAGTCAAAGAGGTTTAACAACAGGAACACAGAAATACATAGCCTCAGAGAAGCTATGATTTTCCAGAACTATGTAAATCAACATAAAAAAAAAATCTATAAATATATTCTAACCTAGTCTGAGGAAGATATAGTTGATCCTGCCTTAGGGTAAGCAAAAGGCTTGAATAAGCTCTATTTTCCCTTTATATTCCATGACCAGACACCAGAAAAGATATCTGAAATCTTCATACCTGCATAATGGAGAAAGTAAAAAAATTATGCAAATACTACTTGCAAGGAGTCTATGAATTCATTCCTTGCCAGTGACTTGAAACCTTCATTTTATACTAATTGTTTTATTTATGTGGAAAAAAACTTGTGGAACTAATGATAATGCTAATTTTTGCATTTCAACGCTTTGAAATGACAATAGCATGGTAATGATGAGCCTCATTACTTTGTGTATTTTATACAAGCCACAGAACATACACAAAAAAGTTTTCTGATAGAAGTCAGCCAGAATATAAAATTACTCCTCTGCAAAACACATGTTTTAGTCCATTTATGTCTGTTTTAGTCTATTTTCAAAGTATTTGTGTCAAATGCAGAGCGAAATAACTTGATATAGTTAAGAATATATATCATGGGTCTAACAAGAGTTCCCACTGAACTTTTACAGAGCCTTTGGTTCCTAATACCTCGAGATTGCATAAAGAGAGAACATTGCATATGTTTCCTAGGAGATTTATTTTAATTTAGTGAGAAAATAAACATTTTGGCAAAAGTTTCACAGAGGTAAGTGACACACAACCCAGGGAAAGAAACATTCCACAAAGCACCCAGCACATACCAACTCACACAGCTTAGTAAAATACAACTTATCTGTTTTAAGTTACCCAAAATATTGAGAAAGAAAGTGGAAAGAAAGAAAGAGAGATTAAAAGAGTAAAGAAAAGAAAAAAAGAAGATTAAGAGAAGAAACAGGAGTAAAGAGAGAAAGAAGGAGCAAAGAAAGAGATTAGAATAAGAGAAAAATAGTTACTGCTGAGAGTCCTAACATGATGATGGCCAGAGAAGAGAAAGAGGAAACTCTGTGCCCCTGTATTTATGTGGTCTGGCCAGCATGGCCAGCCCTCCAAGGAAGGATATCCAGCTCACTGACCACTCTGTACCTCGAGGTGAGAATGAGAGGCAGCGTAGCCAATAACAGGTGTGGTATGGTGTGGGCAGGTGAATATCATAAAGGCATTAAGAAGAAAAGACAGAGAAGATGGTTAGAAAGTAAGAAACCCTGAAGTCTAAAAGTGACAGAGTTCTTCCCTGGGACAGTAGAAGGCAAGAAATATAGGCAAGGCTTTGATTCACTCGTTTTAGGGAGATCCTGAGCCTAAAATGCTTAAAGACCACAGCAACTGTAAATGGGAGCTCACAAGCCTGATAAGCAAAATATCTTTTTGGAAACTGAAGACATCTGTGTCTACAAGTCTTTCAGATTTGACAGGAAGAGTGGAACAGTTTGGAAAAGACTCAAAAAGAAGGAAAGGAGAGAAAAAAAAACAAAAAAAAAACCAAACCAAAACAAAACAACAAAAAAAAAACCCAGCAGGTAAGCCAAAGAAATCCTCAGCAAAGGCCCTGTCAGGAAGCTCAAGAAGACTAAGGCTACCAAATATGAACCAAAAATGAGTTTAAAACCACAAACCACCACAGGTGCACAAATTAGTAAAACCTGAGATGAAAAAAAAATGATGAAGTACAAGATAGGGAAAACACAAAAGATAGCCTTTATCAAGAAATAAAACTACTTAAATAGGAGATTAAGTCTATTTATTCAAATACACGTAGAATAAATACAAGAACAGATGTAGCAATCTGATCAGATCTATTTATTGCCCAATTACTCCTCACAGGAGGTACATGATGATCTTTGTTTTGATTGTCTAATTAAAATTCATTTTGCCTTTAGCTCTTCTCAAAGCTTTTTTTTTCATCTCATGACTATGCTTTCTCACAACTTTTTAAGAGGAGTAGAGCAAATAAACAGCTGCCTTGTCAGTAGTGTATTTGCCCATCATATCTAACACTTTTCTATTATCTAGAATCACATTGATCAATCTTCCATGCAAGAGTTACCAATATTTAACAAACTTTAAAACAAAATCTTGAAAATCGTTAAATTTTCACAAATGCATATACATGAAAAGTCTTTTACTTTATGAAGCAACTAATTGTTATGCTGGTGTTGGCTGGAGTAGAGTAAACTCTCTTCACAGTAGCTAGTGTGAGGCTGTATTTTGGATTTGTACTGAAACCAGGGTTGATAATATGCAGATATTTTTGTTATTGCTGAGCAGTGCTTACACAGAGCCAAGGCCTTTTCTGCTCCTCACCCCCACCCCACCAGTTACAGGACTGAGGGTGCACAAGGAGCTGGGAGGGAACACAACCAGGACAGCTGACCTCAGCTTACCCAAGTGATATCCATACGATGTCATGCTTGGCATACAACACTGGAAGAAGAATGAGGGAGGAGGGGACTTTCAGAGTGATGCATTTGTCTTCACAAATCTCTGTTATGTGAGATGGAGCCTTCCTTTCATGGAGGTGGCTGCACACCTATCTGCCCATGTGAAGGGCTGAATGACTTCCTTGTTTTGCTTTGCTTGTGTGCACAGCTTTTGTTTTACCTGTCAATCTGTTTTTAATTCCATCCGTGTGTTTTCTCTCTTTACCTGCACAACAGGTGTTCCTTATTTATGAGACCAAATCCATGTTGTCAGAGTATCACAGAATTACAGAATAGTTGAGGCTTGAAGGGAGGCTGGAACAATCTACCTATGGGAGATCATGTAGACCAGTTCCCTGTTCAAAGCCAGGTCACCTAGAACAGCTTTCTCAGGGCCACATCCAGTCGGGTTCCAAATGCCTCCAAGGATGGAGAGTCCACAACATCTCTGAACAATTTGTGCCAGTATTTGACCACTCTCAATGTTAAAAAGAAAAAAACATTTTCCCTATTTAGTTGGAATTCTCTGTGCTTCAGTTTGCACCCACTGCCTCCTGGTACTCTCCTGAGTACCATTGTGTTGAAAATTTTACATTATTTGAAAGTAGAATAAGTAGTTAAAATTGTAAGGCAGCAAGCTGAACTTCGTCTGAACTATATGGCTCTGTTGTGTAAGTCAAAGATGGAGCTAACAATCTGAGCACTAATAATAGTCGTCCAAAAATGGTATCAGATTATTAGATCAGGACCACTATGTTGTCAATTTAAAAGAGAAAAAAACAAAGCAAAAGTGTTTCTTACATTAAAAGAAATAGTTTCATCTATTGGCACAACTTTTACAGCATTCAGGTTCCCCTGGAATCACACTTGGTTGCCAAGTCTTCCTTCATTTGGTAAATGTGGTAACAACTTGAGGGGTTGTATCAAAAGGTCTGCTAACTTTTTACTCCATCTCTAGATATTCAGGATCCAAACAACAGTTTAATCATAACACGAAGAATGAAATTGAGCTCTCCATTTTTTCTCTCTCTCCAGCCTGAAACATTCAACCTCTTCTCATTTCACATAATGAAGTTGTGACAAATCAGTAGGTATCCCTGGACATTATAGTAAAAGATTTTATTTTTGGTAAAATACCTACATTACTTTGTGATTAAAAAGCCCTGGTCTCCTATACAAGAATCTATCTTATAATTTTAGAACAGTTACTGTATATGCCTTAAAATAATATTTGTACTTTTATTATTGCATTAACAGTAAAGAAACATTTTAAAATATAAAATTTATCATGATGGCAGAAGGGATTATATTTCTATATTTATCTCTTGATTAATGAAAATACTTGATTCATGTTGAAATTGCAGGCTTGTACTCTCGAGAGCATTTGTGAATGGGTTGTTCTTAACAGGTGGCATGTATATGTCTACAAATACTGTATGTGTTACTCTTTTATTGACAGTGTAAGAATTATGCTTTTGCAGGCTGTTAATAAAAAATGTTAAGGATCTATATCTTTTTAGCAGACTGCTGATGACCTCATCCTTTGAATAGTGTGTCTGACAAATGACATAATGCTGACTCCATCAATCAATAGCACTTTACCAAGAGATCTGCAAGCTATGTTCTTAAAAGCCAGTGGAGAATAGCCTCTGCCCTTGCCATATTGTACACAGCATTTTTTTAAAAGGGTGTCACAAGGTGATAAGACATGATGGCTGATGCTGAACAAAAGCAACTTTCTGTCTGATATACTGCAGCAGTTATATCAGTATAGTTCAAATTTTTAAGGTCATTAAAAGAGTTGTGCATGCTTATAACCTAATTTCAGACTTAGTATGTCACGTGTTGGCTTTTCCTTTTCCACAAATGTAATTTGTTTTCTTTTAAAGACTAACATGTTCTTCAATATGTTTGTCAAATTCATACTTGATCAGAAAAGACTGATATTTTTTTGTATGGCAACAAGTATGGAAACAGCAGAAAATAAGGGAAAGTGGAGCCATGAAAGCAGCTGGAATGAATCTTGGGTTCTGGTTCTCTGTGGTCACACCCTGTAACAATTGAAAATCAAGACCTAAAATGCATCAACATTTTGAATTTTTTTCTGTTTCTTCCTTGCCTTCCCCTAGTAAGACAGAGCAACTTGAAGGATGTGCATTAGGGAAAATCTTGATTTATGACTTTGTTTACCCTCCCTCTCTGTAAGATTCACACTCACACTCACTTGCATAAATGGGAAGTGATTGAGCAGGAGTGTGGAGAGGAAATATTCAGATTATTGCTGCTGAGAAGTAGTATGCACTCTGTCATCCTCTGTAACAGTCACTGAGATCTTTCAGTCTTGATAGACTAATTCCATCATGACAAGCGCAGTGAAAGTAGATCTTGTTCTTCTCTAAAGACTGTCACCTTAATCAGCTATTTATTTTGCAAGTTCTCTGAGTCTGACCTATGTGCAGAAAAATTTATTAAGATTATTATGACTGTCATCACCGTGTTGATGACAGCCATCATCCTTTCAGTACTGAAGGGGGCTTATAAAAAAGAGGGATAGTGACTTTTTACACTGACAGATAGTGTTAGGACAAAGAGGAACAGTTTTAAACCAAGTAAGGAGACACTTAGATTATATGCTAGGAGGAGATTACTCAGAGGGTAGTGAGGCACTCAAACAGGTCGCCCAGAGAATTTCAGTCATAGCAGTGGTAAATGTGAGAACCTCTGTAATTAATTTCACCGTTATATTCAGGCATCTATGTGTATAGATGAGGTTCAACAAGGCCAAGTGCCAGGTCCTGCACTTTGGCCACAACAACCCCCTGCAGCGCTACAGGCTGGGGACAGAGTGGCTGGAGAGCAGCCAGGCAGAAAGGGACCTGGGGGTACTGATCGACAGGAAGCTGAACATGAGCCAGAGTGTGCCCAGGTGGCCAAGAAGGCCAATGGCATCCTGGCCTGGATCAGGAACAGTGTGGCCAGCAGGAACAGGGAGGTGATTCTGCCCCTGTACTCAGCACTGGTGAGGCCACACCTNAGCTGGGGTTGTTTAGCCTGGAGAAGAGAAGACTCAGGCAGACCTCATCGCTCTCTACAACTATCTGAAAGGAGGTTGTAGCCAGGTGGGGGTTGGTCTCTTCTCTCAGGCAACCAGCCGTAAGACAAGAGGGCATGGCCTTAAGCTGTGCCAGGGGAGGTTTAGGTTAGATATCAGAAATAAATTCTTTACAGAGAGAGTAATCAGGCATTGGAATGGGCTGCCCAGGGAAGTGGTGGATTCTCCATCCCTGGAGGTTTTCAAGACGAGGCTGGACGTGGCACTTAATGCCATAGTCTAGTAACCGCAGTGGGGTTGGATCAAGGGTTGGACTTGGTGATCTCCGAGGTCCTTTCCAACCCGTTTGATTCTATGATTCTATGATTCTATAAGTATGATGCCTGTATACTATATACATATAGTGATAATTGCTGATAATGGTGATAACTGCTGATAATGATGATAACCTTAATGTGAATTATTTTGAGTGAAATGCATAGTAGGATTTTCTTTTATGATGCTTAAAGGAAAACTTAAAGCTAGGAACTAACCTTTCTGCCCAAATATGGTGACACTGTTAGAAGACAGCTAATCATATTTGCTATCTACTAATAGACTAAAACTGTCAAGTCAATGAGAATTTTTGCTTTAGTTAGGAGGATAGGCAACTGTCAATAATGAACCAACATGAATATTAAGTTATAAATCATAAAAATTAAGTTAAAAATACACAGAATGTCATGGCATAAATGACAGATTAGAACAATTTCTTTTTGATTCAGCATGGGAGAGTACATCCAGAAACTCAGTGCAAGTGGAAAAAAACCTAAGGTTTTTTTTAACTTTTAAGGTACAATATAATATATTTTCTCTTGCACTGCTCAAAAGGGAAAATTCTTCAGCTCTTAAACTATGCCAATAAAATTGTTATTGAATACCTGATATTCCAATAAAAAGCCTTCTTAATAGGAATAAAAATAGGTTATAAATAAATATATTTTATAAGATGCTAAAATATAATTATTACTTCTGCAGTTAATAATGCTACTAATATTCAGCATGTCATAATTTATGCCATTTCTCAAAATACCATACATTTCAAAACACTGAAGTTCTAGCTTCTTACTGATTAAGGTAATGAATAATAGTTTATTTTAGTGGGGTAGCTAGTTAAAATAAGACGAATAAAGAGCAGTTTTAAATTTCATTTCAGATGTCTCTTTTAAATGTTCTCAATTATCTTTGTCTGGGAACTGGCAAGCCAGGGTTACCAGTCATTGCAAAAACTGTGGAGCAGTTCTCAGGGAGGTGATTAACCTCAGAACAGAAGTAAAACATGTACAATAAATAGCTATTTCCTTCTTGAAACAAAGCTTTTTTTCTTATCACTATTCTTAAATCTTGTATTGTCTGTAATTAATTTCTAAGGCAGGCAGGTGTGATTTAAGGGCACCTGTATCTTGTTCCAGTACCACAGCAATTGTGAGACTTGATCAATCAATGCTTGCAAAAACCATTGAGATTCTTGGCTGAAAGGCAGTGTTGCTATATAAATGTGTGGTGTTCATTCTTATTCTCACATAATGCAGACAGAAAAATAAAGAAATCCAGCAATGAAATAAAAAAGTGCTCATAATGTCAGCACTGTAAAATTTTATAGTGTTTCGGTGGCTCAATTCCTTCTTGTTTAGGGTACAGTGAATTAACTCTCCTGAGTTTACTTAGCAGGATTTGTGTAGTTTTCATTAAAAGGATAATGACAAAAGTCATATGTTATCTTGAGTTTTGAATTTTGCACATAAGAGAGTGGCATAAATCCCATTACTCAAGAAACATCTGCCCTTGGTCCCTTAATCAAAATCTCCCATATCATTCTCTTCCTGTAAATCTTCAAAGCACAACAGCTTGTGACTGTTCTGGGGGAATACAGTATTTCCCTCAGGCAACTAGATAATTTGAGGCCCCTTCATAATCAATTAATTGCTAAACATCTTCTGTTTTGCTCTATGTATCTCTCCAGATTCAAGAAGCTACATCAGGGCTCTCAAGCAGTAAGAGGTCACCAAAAAGACAGTAAAGATGGAAAATACAAAACAAAAAAACACAGACGATGTAGATGGCATTTACTTACCAAGTGATAAACCAAAGAATTGTGCAGGGGAATTAGCTGAAGAACATCTATTCAAAATATTAGCTAGCAGCAGACAAGTAGCACAGGAAAGAGAGAGCTTATAGCACTCCATTAGCCAGCAGATTCATACTAACGGCAGTCAACAACACAAGAGATAATCAGAAGTAAAGACAAATGCAAAACAAAAGAAAAATCCATCTTATATCTATAATGCCTGCAAGAGAGTCAGGCAGTCTTTTACAGGGGATAGATGATGCTACATTTATGAATAAAAAACTACTATCACAATATTTTAGTTTCATTAAATGACAACATTGAGCTCTGTGTAAGAATTTAAAAAAATCAATGTGGAAACATTTTTGCAAGTAGTTGTGCAACCTAACAACTACGGGTAGTAATAAAATGGAATGTGTGACTTTCAAATGTGGTAACCATGGGAGCAAAAACATTACAGAGACCATGGAACATATACATCTGGTTAATACATATCATGACGATTAACACTGTATCCACACTGATTGAACTTAAAATAGTTACGTGGCATGTTGAGAAGACCCCTCCAAGTCCTACTAGCACTGAGGAACTGACCAGTGTTATAGTCTAGTTTTGGCAGAGTTTCTAGTGCTGCAAAGCAAACAAACTTTGCTCTGACTATGTTTAAATGTGATACTGCAATCCAACAATAATAAATTGCATAAAAACATATATGTATGCATATGTAAGTATGAACTGTGTTATGGGTGATTATTTTTCCACTCTGGAGAATAGAAACTTTTCACAGTGACAAATGAAACAGGTTGCACAAAGCTGTGGAATCTCCATTCTTGGAAGTATTTGAAACTTGACTGAATATGACCCCTGAGAAACTCATCTCACTTGACTCAGTTTTTAGCAGAAGATCGGACCAGATGACACACAAAGTCCCCTTCCATATTAAGTCTAGGAAGCTTGAAGTATATGCAAAATACTGAATATTTTCCTTATTTGACATTCACTTTGTTAATGCCAGTCTGTGACATGAATAAGGAAGGTGAAAATCAGTACCTGCTACAAAATACTCAGGTAAATTCAGCCTTTCTAGCTCAATTGGTTAAAGCATGGTGCTCATAACACCAAGCTTGTGGCTTCAATCCCTGTATAGGCCATTCACTTAAAAGGTGGACTACATGATCCTTGTGAGTCCCTTTCAACTGAGAATATTCTGTGATTCTGAACCATCATACCTTGTAAATACCCTGAGCCACTGAAACAGATGAACTGCTAAAATTGTGGACCATTCCACTGTAGAGAAGAACTTGATAAGAACATAAAAACTAAATGGTACAGAGATTTGTGGGCTTAACCAGAGCTGAACAGAACTTTGAAAAGAGGTTCATACTTGAGATTGTAGGGGAAAATCAGGATCACAGCATCCAAAAGAAATCATTAGATGTATGCTGACAGCAACTTACATCCCTATGTCACTGAACTAAAGTGATCAGTGCTCTCATTAGTCGGTCTTGTTGTAATGCTTACACTGTAGTTTCATTAATTTGTGTACTTGATTGTAATCTAAAATTCTAATGCTAAACTTGTGAAATCTGAATTATGTTTTGCCTCTCTTTTTATTTCAACATGAAATTTTGCAGTAGGAATATTGTAACCCTCTACAAAATCAGTCATAAATCTCTCACGCAAGGTCTTCTAAATAAATACAGTGTTCTCCACTCATTGGCGATACCTCTGGCCTACTCATATCTTACGAGGAGTGTTGCCCTGCTATCTACTTCCATATAATCTACTTTAAGTTTGGTAATTATGTCAGAAACCATTGATTCTGAGTACTGCTTTTTTAAGTCACATTACTCTTTATGATGGAATGCCAGATTAAATCCCATTGGACCCTTTAGCTCTTGCCACCAAATTTCTGTTTTGACTCTACTCCCTTCTAATTCCTCTGAAAGAATTCGTTTCTTCTTTCTGAATGAATATGTGGACAAACATGTAAATCTGTGTGTAGCTATTCCATTTTAAATGGTTTTATCTTCCTCATTTATCTGTAATTGTTTGGGTTTCTACCCAGAATCTGAAGTGCTCTATATGCACTGTTTCTTGTAAAAGTACCCCTCAATTAAGCTCTGTGTTCTCATATTCATCACTGTCTTAATTGTTTCTAGATGTACTCTATCATCATAGAGCAATGTGATCCAAAAGCTCAAATGCTAATCTGTTCCTCTATTCTCCATTACAAAACACAGTTTAACAGTTTGAGTTGGCTCTAATTTCCGAAGGCATTTTATAGTCCGCGGTGTTCAAACTGAATTATGTATAATACCATAACGTTTTAGCCTCAGAGCACATGTAAATTATTTACACTTTTTAATATAAAAAGTGTAAAAAGTGTTAAAATAAGAAAGAATTACAAAAATGGATGTTAAATATACACTGGCCTATATTTAATACATGTAATAAACCAGACTGATATAATGTTATAACATATACTATAATTTGTGAAATTCTGGAAATCCCTTAGTTATACCAAAATAAATTCTAAAAATATTTTTCAAGTTATCTTTGAGTAATAGAAAATTAAAAAAAATCAACCAATCAATTTTTTTATTGTTCTCAAAATGTTTGGTTTAATAACATTCTTACTATTTATTTCCCCATAATTCTGTGGCTAATTAAATTTTTTTCTGAGTTTAACTTGATTGCATTATTCCATACCACTACCTGAGTTTCTTCATCCCAAAAGAAACAGAACTACTAAGTAGAAATCAAAAAAAGTCAAAGTCTGTTCTTTATTCTAAAAATAGTACAAGTATGCATAGATATGCATGTGGGGCCTAAAAGTGAAATTCTGTGGTTGCTTTTTGTTGTATCAAAAAAATTCTGTTTCAGAGCAAATCTGAAATATTCTCACTATCACTTAGTTTAACTCATCTAGAACTAAATCATCAATGAAACAATTTGTTATAATACAAAGTGTGATGCTCCACAATAGAAGACACTATTTTCCTGAACAAAACAATTCCACAGCATCAAGTTATCTAGAAAACAGTTGCACATCGGGGTCTCTTTCTTCATGCTTTTCCCCTGTTTTAGGGTACAGATTACGCAAAGCCTGGATGTGATTTCTTTGACAGATCTACAGCCCTGACTGGCACTCAGAGTCAACACTTTAGCTTCATTTCTGCTGAAAAACCGTGTAGGGTTTTAGTATATATGAAAATCTGTATTTATTTTCCATAGGTAATATTTAAAGGCCCTTGGAAATAAACTTTTTTTTTCAGTTAATGTTCACTGGCTATGAATAATGGGAATCATAAGTGTGACTCAAAAGGCTATATAAGCTTAAAGAAGAAGAATATTCATAAACATTGTTTCTGGTTTTCAGCTCTATTGCAACTACTTATGTTTACAGGCAACTTTAGTGTACCGCTACTACAGATGGAGTACCCAGGCTTCAAAGGTATTGTGCAATAAAACTTCAGTATGATATATAGATTAAAAAGAGCAATTCAGTCTTTAATGTGTGAACTAAGTAATGTAACAATGAATCCATGGTGACCATTCAAAATGAATTTCAAGAAAAAGAACAGTTTATTTGCTTCATAAAAACCTGTGAAGCATTCAGATTGAATAACGTAAGCAGAATGTTGCAATATAAATCTTCTTAATTTACATCCAGGGCTTCATTATGCATATTTTATAGCACTCCACAGAACTTTAATTTACAGATTTTTGGAACTTTACCAACCCCAAAGAAGCGCTAAACATGCCTGTTGGAGCATTTAACCAAAGTAAGTCACAGGAGATTTCCTTAATGAGTGCAAAATTATCATTTATTTGCATTCTTAGTAGATTTAAAGCAGTAAGGCCTATTAACAAGATAATGGTAAATGCTATTTGAATGTTAGTCTTCAGCAAACTATTCACTAAAATGAATAACTCAACGTACAAATTTCATAGTATGTAACTAAATTGAGCCAGCATTTGCTCAGCTCATTTAGGTAGGTAATTTGACTCAAAATGGACAGTTACTGAATAATGTGCAGCTGAACAGACTTTAGCAAATAAGTCTAATAACAACTCTAGAATGCATCTCTAGTCTTCATCGACCTTTACTGTTAATTTTCCTAAATATTTGGCGATAAATGCAGAATGGAATAATAACTTGCCATTACAACCTCTGTATATAACTAAGAATATTTTTGCTCCTGAAGACCAATCAGTGAATTTAATAACTCTTTTACAAGCCCACTGAAAAAAATTGTACATGTACAAAATTGAACTGTACTTTTACAGATTAGAAATACTTGGTCTTCATTTGAGCTCTAGAAGCTACTGTGATTTTCAAGGTCTTGGAATAAGGAAAATATTGGTTTAAGAACATGAAAACTGGCATCTGTTGATGGGACAACAGTTATTTCTATGACAACATTTAATACTAGCATATGTCTTAGAGAAATAAGCAAACTTTCTGAGCACATGGGCACTGGACTGACTAGTGTTTCTTATGCCACATGTACCATCTTCATCATCTATGAAGAATAGATGCATCACAACAGAACAGCAGTTGCTTAGAAAACTGCTAAAATTAGAATTATTTGGGCATCATAAAATCACAGAAGTTTACCTTGGAAGGGACCTTAAATATCATGTTGTTCCACCCCCTGTGCTGTGGGCAGGAACAACTTCCAGTAGAACAGGTTGCTCAAAGCCCCATTCAAGTTGACCTTAAACATTCCCAAGGATGGGGGGGTATCCACAGCTTCTCTGGGTTATCTGATCCAGTACCTCAGCAGTAAAGAATTTCTTCCTAATATTTGATCTAAAACTACTGTTTTCAGTTTGAAGCCATTCCCTTTGTCCTACCACGGCATACCCTCCTAAAAAGTCCCTCCCCAGCTTCATTGAAGGGCCCTCTTCAGGCAGTGAAAGGCCATAATAAGGTCTCCATAGAGCTCTCTTTGCCAGGCTGAACATTTATGCTCAATGTGGAATTATCCACGTTTCTGGGCTCCACCAAAAAAACCCCAGTTTATCAAAGCAAGTTTTGTTTCTCTTTCCAAAACACAAATTCTGTACTTACTCAATACATCAACCATTTTTCCTTCTTAGGAGACTAAGTTTTAAATTACACTGAAACTAGGAGGGAGACACAGAACATCCAGCACTCAGGTCCCAATGGGCTCCACAGTATCACTGAAATGAAAATGTAGATAGTTTGGTTTGGATCTTAGTTGTTATTATATTTTTTTTGCATTGTTCAGGTTTTTTATCAGACATTACTTTTTGGTGTACTGAAACTCAGTCTCTCTATGGTGCAAATCCAGATGACAAATTCAGGAAACATGGGAAAATCAGGATTTGGTCCTCATTTTACATGGTTTCAAAGCAGGCAACAAAGACCCCACAGACTCCCTCATTAACAGAGTCATCAGCTAATTTAGGAAGCATTTCTTTGTCTTGATTTATCCTGTTTCACTACAGCTTGGATCTGAGGTGGCACAAGTTAAATTTGTACTCCATAGTATTTTAGTATTTTAGATTATAAGACAACACAACTCATTTTCTGTTTATACAAGAAAGATATCTTTAAATGAAGACAGGGAGTTGTAGACATCTATGTCCCACTCTTATATGTAGCTACTGTGACAAGGCCAATGTCCGGATAACAGATTACAGAAGGTCCCACAAATTTTACTGGCTATTCAGTGTACACCAAGACACTGCACCAAACACTCAGGCCTCATGTCAATAATGAGACTGTTACATTCCAAAGCAGACATTATTTTTGAAAATTATATAACTCTACATCCATTGTATATCGAAATGTAAACATCTAAAATCCACAAAAGATGATTCAAGATTTTCTTGCTGATTTAAGGATATTTGTCATGTGGTATGTTTTAACTTAGTTTAAAAATAACTCATTTTAAAAGTGTAAGTGAACTTGCATTCTACTGGACCATGGTATGAAGCTATGTCATGTAGAGGTTAGAATTTGCATAAACATATAGATAGCTTTTTAAAAAAAGAAAAAAACCCCAAGGATTAACAACTAGATCAGCTGCATTAGATACTGAACATTGGCAATTTATTTTTAAACTATTGCTATCTGTAAACAGCAGGGAATTTATGAAATATTTATACAGTGTATAATGAACGACCTCTAAAACTCCTGATTATCATTTTGTTGCTCAATAACCCTATTAACGTCTTCAAAGACAAATGCTGAAACATGATCACATGCTTAGAGCTTTAGGATACATTTAGTTACAAGGCCTGCATACTAATATGAAGGTTAAGTTGATGCAGAGAGTATAAATGTTGGTGAAATGCACCTAACTTTCACTAGTATGGACTGGACACGATATATGCAATTTGAAAGTAAGCAAGGACATGGAATAAGGAAAACATGTAAACTCAAAAAGGTACTTCTAAAAAAAGACTAGAAAAATATGTGCAGTTGCTTGTTCAAGTCTGTAATAATAATGGCTATGAAAAAAATCTTAAAAATGTGACCAAGATAGATGAGATAAAACATGAAGACACCCTGGGAAGCATAAATTCATTTCAGCAATGTGTTAACTCTAAGCTGTTATACACAGATATATATTTTTCATCTTAAAAAATTTACGGACACGACAAAATTCTTAACTGGCAAGAGTTATTCTGAGATACAAATTAGGTTTTTCCTTTTATTTTTCAAGATTTAGCAAAAAAACTCTTAGTATGTAGTCCATATAATCTTATATCTAACTCAGGAGGTCAGGAAACAAAAATATGTCTAGAAAGATAGGTAGAAACAGGGGGAATTATTTTAAAGAATAGAGTACTTAATGCTCCCCAGCAACATGAATGGGGAATGTCATTCTCATGACATCTTTTTTATATACAGGTGTGTGACTGCATATGCGTGCATATGTATTGCCTGTCTACTTTATGACATTTCTAGTGCTTTTTCATCTATGACTGTAATAAGGTAACAAACATATCTGCCCTTTATCAGTGCATAGGACATTTTTCAGTTTCATATGAAATTCACAATGTTAGCTCAGTGTTTTATGCTCGCCTACAAAGCAATTACTGATTTTTCTTTTTGCTAGATATACTTTTGGAAACTAAGGCATTCCAATATAATCAAGGGTCTAGATGACAAGCACCTTTGTATAAGGTGCTCAATTCTTTTGTAGCTTTTACCTTTGGGCTTATCTTATGTTGTCAGAGGCAGCAGCAGGCAGTAAGTTTTATTCCCCATTAAAAATAAGAATGGTACTGTTTTCTTTTAATCTGACATTTTATTACTGGGAAAATATGTGTCAATATATGACTCCCAGGCCCAGAATAGCTATAAAATAAATCCATGCTATCAATAACTCTCACACTATTGCTGCTACAGACAGATTCAAACACATACACTGGTAGGTTCCTGAATCAGCATTAATAAATACTGCTGCTTAACAAACTTGGTTTCCAGACAGATAAGGTTTTAATTACCCAACATCAATCACATACTGCAACAGTGTTACCATACTTAAGAGATCTACTAATATTACTGAAAAGAATGTAATATGAGAACCCCAGGAATACTGACAGTTTCTTAGACTTTTGAAGACTATTTTTAGTCAAATGAAAGAGTCTCTCATTACCTTCAGAAGGATCCATCTACCTAGTGTATTTAGGGACATAATGGCTGATATATCCTTAAGGTGAAATCAACCCTATTCAGAAGGAAAACAGAAAACATAAATTATGATCTTCTTATTTTGAAATTTTAAGTGGAACAGGAGTAGGGTATCATCCTTTGAATAAGGATACGTTGCACAACAGAGAATTTATTGGACTCACTCTTTTGCTGAAGAACTGCAGGTCTAAAGCTCTTTAGATTTTCTTTTCATTTTCAAAATCATAGTTTAATATAAAATTGTAAGGTAAAATTAACTTTCAAGGAATGTTACATTTTTTGAATTCTCAATTTTAAGATAATAGTGAGGGCATGCTGAAGTGTGTCTTTCTGATTCTACCCATAGCTGCAACTCAGGATATCTAAGAGCATGTGTCTCTCATGCACAAACTTTTAAATAGATATGTAGAGATCCAGGAAATTTCTCAGAAGACAATGGATCTAGTGTTTCCAGAAGACAATATGGACTTAATCAATGAAATAATCTTTTACTCCAAAGTATTTTATATACATTAATATACAAAAGTAGATATAAATACGACTATGTACAAAATGTTCCTATGTATAAATGTAATAAATGAGATAGACAAATACCTCCAATAGTATGAAGTAGCTTTACCTCTTTGAATTATCATAAAATAGAAACTAAATTACTGGTAATAGAAATAATATTTTAAACATATCCTGTTCTTCATAAATAACACACTCTGCTCTGTGATAACTTTGTGAAACACATTATCTGCCATTATCTAATCAGCAGGTTTTTTTATTGTTCTGTTCAACATGTCTTTGCCTTCCAGGTTATAATCAGAATTTTTTCAGAATGTTCTTCTTTTTACTATCCAATAGACTTGACGGAAAACGAGAATTCTAATTTCTTTTTTTCCTTTGAATTCTTTTTGTACTGTCTGTCTGGGACAGCAGTTAGGCAAAGAATATGAGTTAAATAAGCATACATACTTTGCCAGGTTGCTAACACATAGCACTGCAGTCTTCTGCATCTTACTGTAGAGCTTATTAGCTGGTATTGAGTGCAGCATTCATCTCTCTGCAGAGTTTTCACACTGGTCACTTTGCAGTACACAATATATATGAAGCAGTCTTTACCTGTAAACAAAAATGTCAACAGAAGAGAAAGATATGGGGAAAAAGGTGTGAGACAAAGCTGAAACAGACAAAAGATCCATCACCAGTGGAAGACAATGCTTAACTGCATCAATTATTTTTGTACCTCAATGTTCATTCCGCCAAAGTTTATTTAGTTACATGTCTGAAGAGGAAAAAAAAAAGAAAGGAAAAAAAAAAAAGAAAAATAGATCAGGATGTTACATTAAAAGTGTACTAAAAGATTCTTGATTTAGTAGCTTTATCCTGAAGTTGCTGTGGAACAGGGTGCATAACATACATGTGAAGGCGCCTGAGTCTGAGAGAATCAGATCCTGACAGATCAGTTGTGTGAGTTACACTATGAATTCAAGACTTGAGATCAGATCTGGGAATCCTTTAGTTTGCCGCATGGTCAGAAATTACTTTTTCATTATCTGTTAAAAAGTAGCGTATGCACCTCCTCAGATGTTATAGATATTTTGGTAAGAGACAAAGACTTGCTGCCTTTTTTAGCCATTATCTGTGATAACTATAGAAGCCTATTGTCTCATGGAGTAGGGTTTTCTATGTGAGCAGGGTTTTCTCCTCTCTGTGGCACACAAAGTTTTCTTGGAGAGTAACAGCAACAAGGAAGTAAAATGATAAATTCCAAGAGCAGTAAAGGTATTAAACCTATCATTTATGCATTTTAAAATGGTATTTGAAAATTCTATACTGATGGCTAAATAAAATTTCTTGAAGATATAATTTCTTAACATTTAACTGATGGGTTTTAAGATGAACTTGGAAGAACAGTAGCGGCAAATATGGGAATGATATGTGTAACAATAATGAATTTAAACTTTCTTGCCATTGACACAAAATTCTTACAGTTACTTGAGGTTTTACATTTCAGATGTCTACTCGAAGAGATGCACCCAGACCTCCGACTACAGTGATCATGAAACTAAAATTACAAGCAGCAAGTTTTAAGGACTCTCACACTACATAATTTTAGGCTAATTTGCCATCTAATTAGCCATCTTGGGGGGGGATGCAAAACTTTGTATGGTCACAGGCTTCTGTGGCAAACCATATTAGCTTACTCTTGTCCCATGTAAACACAGCAAGTCTTTTTTCTGGACCAGAAATTGGCTTGGTGCTCTAGTTCTACCCCTGCTTTATTGAAAACTAGTGTTGTGTTTCACAATTTAGATGTGTAGGATCTCTTAGATTATCTTTCCTATCATGTAATTATATTCATTTTTACAATGGTGAGAGAGAAGAAGTCCCATTATCCATGGGAAATTTTATAAACATCGTTGAAATAATTAAAAAGAAAAAAAAAAGACAAAAAAACCACAAAGACCAAGAGAACTTTGTTGTCTGGATTAATTTTAATCAATAAGTTGTGGACAAAAAAATATTGTTTAAAGTTACATTCAGTTTTATTTCTTGTTAATGTGGTACTAATAAAATGCAGCATAGCTACGTAATTTTCTTTTTAGTGTTTTCATAGGTAAATGTGTTTTATTTCAGTTGAGTTTTGTGGTCTGATAAAAACTCCCAAACCCTAGTTCTAATAAAGATGAAATACTTTCCCCATTCATATTTTCTATACTTTGAAAGGGTTCTAATTTTGAAGCAATACTCCTGATGCTTCTTCTTGACAGACATAAAAAATTAACTTCCATGTTGTAGGACCTGATTTGTTAGAATAATTCAAAGTTACTATTCAGGTTCTTTCAGATAAAATTTTTATAAAAAAGAAAAAAAATAAAGTATTTCTTATTTCTGAAGTTGCTAATAGTAAGATAGAAAATTGCACTCATGCACTCTACTGCTATGACAATAATATCTTTTCCAATTTTTGCAGTTGTATTTTAATATATAAACTTGTGGGTGATCATGGGCAAGTATTAAGATAAGAACTTAAGAATCTTTGAGTATTCAGAGGATGCAGAGTTTGCTTTTTCCATTGTTTCTCTTTATTAAAAGTATCCTCATTCAGCTTTCCACATCTGACTACATTCCTATCTTACTATTAAAAATATCATTAACTTAAATATTTTCAAAGATACTAATATTACAATATGCCTATATTATAACCTATAACCTGAATTGCTCTTCTCCAAATCCCTCATTGCAACACCCTGAGGCACTCAAGGCTACTAGATCTCTTGAAAAATAACAGGGATAGTTTCACACAATGCTGTCAACAGCAACATTTTGGATAGTGCTGCTACAGCAGATTGTGGAGGCAGAGAATATCAGCAAGTTCAGAAAGAAAAAAATTCTGCACAAAAATGCATAAATATATACCAAAAGAACAACCTATGAATAGGCAAATGGACCACAGAAAGTGTCTAGGTTCCCATGCTCATCTGAAACAGTGTGCCTTCTAGGCACAGTTTGAGTCAGAACAATGAGCTAGATGGATCACCAGTCTGACCTACCAGGGTATTTTATACTGCTTTATATTCTCATGAACAACAACTTCTCATCTCTCACTAGTGTAAAGAGTTTTCCCTCTGCACCTGTATATATTACAACTTCCGTGCTTCCTACGTAGGCAGGCAGTTTTGTGCTTCCTTCCAAATACAGTTGAATTCACTCTCAGAAGCAGCCCTAATGTATGGTGACACGGGGAACCTGCTTTTGTTGTAGGTGACATGAAACAAGGTATTCCCACAGCTTTAGATTATTTGATCCAATGAAGTTAGCAGTGCTAAACGCAATTTCCCAAGATTGTATGCCCTGTAAAAGAGGTCACCACAGAGTTCAGAAGCTGAGTTTCTCTGCACTGTGCCATGAATAACTAACTTCCAAGGATGCTGCTTTTTTGCACATATGAGGGCAAAGGTAAAAACAAGGGAGGAGTGACCTAAAGATTTTTACCAGAACATAGGGAATGATGTTTAAACTGGATCAAAGCATTCCAAAATAATTCAGATTAGAAGGGGCCTCAGAAGGTCTCTAGCCCAGCCTCCTGCTCAGACTAGCATCAACCATGAGATCAGACCAGATTTCTCAGGGCTTGATGGAGTCCGGTCTTTAAAATCTCCAAGGATACAGACTGTATACAATGTTAGATCCCTCTGAATAACAGCCTTGCCCTGAAGTATGTCAACAGCTCATTCTCCCCTCACACACTCACAACACCCACACACTTCGATGTAATCTGCAGACTTGATGATAGTACACACCATTCACCTCCTCCAGGTCACTGATGAAGATGGTAAACAGGACAAGACCCAGGATAGCCCTTCAGTAATAAATCCTTTTCATGCCTCCAGGTTGATTATGACCTATTAGCTACTATCCTCTGAGGATGACCATCCAGACAAATTTTTAATGTAGCTGGGTACCCACTGATAATGTTGTAGCTTTGATAAAAAAAAAAAATACCATGAGAGATGCTGTTGAAAGCCTTGTTAGAGTTGATATAAATGATATCCACTACTCTCCTGTCATACACAAATCCATATTTCATTACAGAAAGCAATCATGCTGATCAGGCATGATTTGCCCTTGGTAAATCCATGCTGACTGTTTCAAATCATTTTCTTCTCCTTCATGTGCCCAGAAATGTGTTCCAGGAGGACTCACTCCATGATTTTCCCAGCTGTGTCAGCTAAACCGGGACATCTGGTCATTTCAACCTAATTCCAGTTTCAAATTAAACTCATAGTACAGGTCATAATCAAGTGAAGCCAAACACTCACCTTCAGACAAGAGCATCTGTCCCGCTGATGAAACCAAGATGATTTCACAAAGCTGGAGTGTGGATACACTAACATATAGGTGATAATAAAATTATCTTTAATAACAATAGTTATTCTTTGTAAGCAATTTCTGGGAAGTGACTTTGTAAGCGAGTGACTGGGAAAGGAGTATAAACTCTGGAGAGAAGGTATATTTATCCAAACGAGTGTATTGCATTTCAAAATTTTATTGTGGAAAATGACATAGGTCTCTCTTTTAGATCTATGCATTTTTTAAGTTTCATTACTCTCTATCCATAATCACTTGCTGAAAGTGTACAGTTGTCATAGATGTCACATAATTGTCACTTCATGGTCATAAATTAGACAGACAAATATACACATTTTCAGGGTGCAACTGGAGGTAATGCCAGTCCCAAGCACTTCCCTGGGGCAGGCCAAAGCTGTGCCCAAACACCAGCCCACAGGTGGGGCTAAGTTGAGGGAAACCAGGCTCAACACAGTCCTGGAGCCCGCTGAGCAAGACTGCAATGCATGGAGCCAGGCTGAGGCCAGGACAGGATATCAACGCCTCCAGGTCTGGGCTTAAACCAGGAGCCATGTCTGCGCAGCAGGACTGTGACTTCACCAAGGACCAAGTGCCAGTGCCTTGGCTAAAAGCAACCCCCATGGCCTCCCCACAGGGCTGCTGGGAGCCTCTCCCCACAGCCACCAACATTATGGAGCTGCTGAAGGCCACCCTGACCCCTGTTGGGGTTCCTAGAGGCCAACTTCCCTGGGGATGTGCTCAGCATCCTTACGCATGGAAACCACACCGACAAGTTTGCTTCACTTTCATAAGATCTAGTGATCTAGTGATTTTTGTATGGAAGGGGAACTGTTCTTATCCTCTTGGCTGCTAAGTATCACAGAACCATAGAAACATTAAGGTTGGAAAGGACTTCAGGAGATCATCGAGTCAAACGTTCCTACCAAGGTAAGGTCACCTAGAGCAGGTTGCTCGCAAACATACCCAGGTGGCTTTTGAATGTCTCCAAAGTGGGAGATTCCACAACCTCCCTGGGCAGTCTGTTACAGTGTTCTGCCACCCTCTGTGTAATGAAGAGTCCTCACCAAAAAAAGAAGTGTCTTCACTATTCTTCATCATCATTCTCAATTCACCCCTGCCTGAATTCTGCAAACACGTTAAAAACTTATGTCTACTTATATGGGCATATGTTACACATTACATAACCTGAAGACAGAAATTCAGGTGGGGTTTTATGCCTTCAAAATCAAGTATCACAACAGTATGGTACAGTTGTGTACTGTTTGTAATGTTTGAAAAATTGCCTAAAGAAACTCTATCAATTTCTAGTGTTTTATCATTCCCCATTCTCATTCTTCTGCTATGATGGTCATAGAAAGGGAAGATGAGTTTGGAGTAACTTACCTAGAAATATTTTTGTAAGTTTGCCCATGTTACAGTTCAATATCATGTCCTGCCTTCAAGACTGAAGCAAATTGTTTGGCCTATTATGAAAGACCTTTCTGTTCTCACTCCTACATTAGTGCAGTTACTAAATCATTGGCAAGACATGAGTACAGTGACAACCAGTATCCTCTGTGGTTCCTTTGGAACAGAAGGACAATGAGCTGACAGTTCAGGTTTATAACTTTTATCTGTGATTATCACACTCATTTCTATCTTTGAAGGGCTTTAATTTATTTCAAGCAAATTTCCACTTTATTTTTCTATTTTTCTACTAATTAAAATGCACATAACAGAACCCTCAGGAAAAGCCTATGACGCATTCAGATGCCCTGATGTTAAGAGAAATTAGTAGTTGATATGCATTTATATTTCTTTGCACTGCTCTTGGACTTTTGGTAGCAAGGTTTATTAGTCTACATAGTAATATGCACAATATGCCAAGTGCAAACTGGTCAGTTTTTAGTGGATAAGTCAGGCACAGAGGAAAGGCTTGAGTAAGGAAAAGGGAAGGGAAGTTTTAAACAACAAAGATATATGAAATGGTAAATTTAAAATAGGCTGTTTTATCACTCTGCAGTTTGTAACATAAATGGCTTCCAATCAGAATCTCCTGAGAATGGACATTGCATATTTTAGAGTGCAAAGGCTTCCCCTAGTTCTTGCCTAGGATTTTGAAAGACAGGCTTTGTGAAGCAACTTTATTACCACTCATTTGTTCCTGTATTATTTCTGAAGATTAAAAATGCAGCTAGATTCAACTTTGTAGTCAAATTTCATATTAGCATAGAATGTATTTATGAATGATCACTGCTTAAAAAGGCAGATCTGATTTGACTTATCTTGTGTTTGAAATTGCGTTGACTACTAATTTTTACTAATTCCTTAGCGAGTGGTCCTGATTACTTCTCCTCATATCTGAAATCAGTAATGTAGCTTGTAGCCAGTCTGAAACTTGCTTTAGGTAAGTGATGTGTTGAAAGAGAAGGTATATTGAAAGAGAAGGTATACTAGATTGCAATATTGCAAAGAGCTAGGATTACTCATAGGATAGCAGTAAACCTAACCCAACCTAGAAAAATTACTACACTGAAGACACCATCCCACATATTAGTCTTTTTTTATAGTCTTTATCGTATGTCACACAGGCACACCAAAATACTTACCTGCTCTAGATTTTAACATTTCTCTGCAGAATTTGAAAGGTATTTAAATGGGGAAGATAATGCACATCTGTTGATTTGTTTTTATTACAACCCACAAATGAAGTCAGTAACTATGATAGTTTATCAATCTATGTTAGTATCTGATATATATAAAAGGAGACAGTGCAGCACAATGTTCTCATTGGCTCATGATGGATAAGAAGGGCCATAAGTTACTAAAATGGAAAGTATATAGTTTTTGTGCTCATACGTATTTCCAGGGGACCAATAAAGGACTTGATCTGATTTGAACAAAAATGATTCTGTCACCATAATTTGTCCTCAGAATTACAATCAAATAACCTTGTTGCTGTTGATTACATATGCACAATCCTGTGGTGCTCTTTTTCATGTAGGTATAACTGAAAACAATTTGTCCCATTAGAGAAAATCTAAGTGTTTCAAATTTCAATCAGCTTTTAATCTTTAATCCTTACTTTATTAACAATTAAGAAGGGCCTTAATTATCTGGTCTAAACATCATGATCATTGGGAACAGTAATATTCTGGGTACTAAAGCAGTTATGTTTCTCTGGAAAGCAGAAACAGATTGTCATATTTTTCCCCTTTAAAATGTGCATGTAAACCTGAAGAGGTCAAGCTCTAAGTCTGGAGTTCTTTACTTCTACTGACCATGCTTATATGCAGGAAATGATGACCAAAATGAGACTTTAATTTCATCTGCTTAGCAATTGTTTTTTCCCTGTATCAATAACTTTCTTAGTTTACATTTCAGGCAAGTTTTACATAGTTTTATATGAAATAATAAGGTATGATTTTCATTGGAAAGGAAAAGTGATACTCAACATATTTCCTCAGTGAAGAGTTCTCATAATCACAGCTTCATTTAGGGGAATTTGTTTGTAGAGCTGACAACAAAAATGAATAAATATTTCCTACCCGGTGATAAAAAATTAATCCTTTTTGAAGGTGTTCACATGTCATTAAGCTCCTTCCACAGTGCTGTGACACAATTCAGTGAATCTCAGTATGGATTAAAGAACTATAGAGGTTTTGGTGAGATAGCTTTAATCAGTTTTCCTAAAATTACAATAACTGTATCTACTGTAAGACGATACAGAGTTGATTTCAGAACAGTTCGTAGAGCCCACGGTTCTAAGCAATGGTCTGAAGTCTCAATTTTTGCCGTGAATTGAAAAAGCTTAGATAACCACATGTAGCAAATTATGTTTCTTCTCTGTATGCATAGCCAGACAAGGAGATGAGGATAACTGAAATGGTATGTTTGATGTCTCCGTAACTTTAGAGATATTTTAATAATACAGTCCCTTTCATCCAAAGGAATAACTTTAAATCACTTCAAAGCACTTCATAAACACTGCAAAATAAGGAGAGATCGAGGACTTGAGAATGTAATGGGTTAGATAAAAAGAATAATTAAAGTGAAGTTGTTGTTAGTGGCTTAACAAATCTTCATGAATAATAGCCACAGATTTCAAATATTACTAATGAATTTAGATGTCTCTATGCTGTATGGCTACCATTAAACATGTTAATGAATTTGATTTTTGGAGGAAATACAATCAATGTTTTGGAAAATTGTCCTGTTTTTCTGACACCTAAACTGAAATATTTAGTGACTTTTTGAAAAAAAAAAAAAAGTAAGTTAACTGTACTTTCCATATGTCACTGTCAGCTGTATCTCATTAATGAAAGGACATGAATTTATCTTCACTTACAGAAATTTAACAGACGTTTATTTTAGTTCTTCATATGACAACATGGAAACCTTTTATATCTGTAAAAATTTGAAAACCTATAAAAACTGAATACATGTGTATGTTCACATAAACGAATAACACTTCTACTTGTATTTATAATTTCAATATTTGTTATTTTGTACATATTAAAGTTTTTATTAATTAGTTCAATTAAAACCAATGATTTTCTGTATATCTGCTTATTTGCAAGTCTTATGAGAAGTGGCTGAGAGAGCTGGAGTTCTTTTGCCCTGAGAAAAGGAGGCTCAGGGGGGACCTTCTCACTCTCTGTATATACTGTGCTGTCACTGTTAAGCAGTGAAAGCATGAGCATGTTTTCTGTCTACAGTTACCTGAAAGGAGATGGTAACAAGGTGGGGATCCATCTCTTTTCCCAAGTAGCCAGCAATAGAACAGGAGGAAATGGCTTCAAATTGCACCAGAGGAAGTTTAGACTGGACAATAGGAAAAAATTCTTCAGCAAAAGGGTTCTCAGGCATTGGAACAGGCTACTTAGGAAGTGGATGTGTCACCATGCCTGGAGGTATTTAAAGACATGGAGTTCTGGTGCTTAGGGACGTGGTTTAGTGGTGAGCTTGGTAATGCTGAGTTAGTGGTTGGACTTGATCTAAAAGATCGTTTCCAACCTAAGTCACTCTATGACAACTCATGTTTTCAAATGTAACAATATTTTTATCATAGCACCCAACCATGAGCAAGCAATGAGGATGCTTTCAAAATAAATGTCACAATAAGTGCTTCAAAAAGGACACAGATCAGGATAGCAAAATGCTGCAGCTATTTTTATCAGTGAGATATAAGAAAGAGATTATTATAAAACCAAAATGGTTGTTGTGTTTACTATGTGGAGATATCTGAAGTTGCATAGCATGACTTGTATTAAGAAAGAAATTGAAGATAATTATCTAAATTCAACCTTTTTTAGAATTTACATTCCCAAAGTGCTAGAGGTTAAGCAGTTTAATCAATTTTATCTATTTATGTTCTTTTGAATACAGCACTGAGGCTTCCAAATTTAGTTATACAAAATAAAACTTAAATAAAAGTGATATTTACACCAGGTAACTGCAGCAACTGATGAATACTGCCACTCATTTTGTTAAATCTGCCCAACTCTACCTATTGTGAGGTCTCATTTCACCTAAATCAGACTTTAATCATTTGGATTCAAGTATTTCATGATGACATATTTATTATTCTGCTATCATTTATTAGTTTATTTATCTTAGCAAAAGCATACTATTTCTGAGAGCAGAATGAATAGAAACATGTCTCTGTCTAGACTGACAAATTTTGCTGCTCTTTGAACTGAAAGTCTTTAACAATAAGTGAACTCCTGCATTTGGATGCCGAACTATCTTAAGCTGGCAAGGGCAATAGACAACAGCACTACATTCTGTCCATCAGAATTGCCACACACAACATTTTAAGGCAATTTTCAAACTATGTACTCAATACAACAACAAATTTCTGAAGTTCTTTAACTGTCTGAATGTGTTTGTACTTTCCCACACTTTCTGTTGATGACCAATATTCATGGCAGGACTTGGTGAGCACTTTTTTTTAGTCAACACAAAAACACAACAGTCAAAATGCCAACTTGGTTTCTAATTATTGCTCAAAGCTTTTCTCATCCTGGGTGGGATATTAATCTAATTTTGATTGACTCACGTATCAGCAGCCTGTGAAATGATGGTGTTTGATTCATATGCAGAAGGACAGCTGAGAGAAATACCTAGACAGTAACCAGTAAATCATTACAGTAGGACTAGAGGGTTATTGGTAAAGACATTGAAAATAACTGGGTAAGAATATCAAACCTGGAAATCATGAGTAGGGAGGAGGAATTCTGAAACTAAAGGGACACTAAAAAATAAGGAGGTAGGAAAGTAAAATTGTTAGGAAATATGCACAGGAAGACCACAGTATTACATTATTTCCTTAATCTGTATATGGGATACATAATGCTGTGGTAAATATTCACAGTATGAAACAAAGGCATGCATTATTTGTAGGATCCTCTCCACTGTTTGTTTCCCTAGCTGGAAAATACACAGCACCTGAAGCAGGAAATTACAAGAAAAGACACACTATTCACAAAGACAAAGGAATTGAATGTTGTCCGGAAAAATGTGCATGACAGAAATAGCACTATTTTTTTGTAGTGCTTTTAGGACATATATAGTGAATCACACACACACATTTTTCCACAGTTCATCCCTAGCTTGATACTCTCCTATCCTTGAATGGTCAACTAAGTGGCCGGCACTTCAGCAAATCACTACACACTAAAACAAATACCTGTGTGCTAAAACACATTAACTCATCCTAAAAAGTACAGATATACCAAAGGGGACTTCAAAAACTAGTGGATACTACTTCCCTATATCTCTGTGTGTCCCTGACCCTTATCTGTAAAAACAGCTTTAAGGTAAAGGCATATTGTGCGGATAAATGAATGTTCTTGAAGCACTCCCATACTACAGATGCAAGCACACCAAAAATATCTCATAATTATTTCTCAGTGAATTTGAATTGTGTGCAATTTTGGCATACATTCAATAGAGAGAAAAAATAAAATGCTTTTAAAAAAGCATGATTTATAAGGCGAGGTGTTGTGCAAAAAAGAGTAAGTTATTGTGTGGTTAAGGACTGTTCACACAAGAGAACCAAATGAAGATTAAAATCCTAATTTCGTCATATCACTGGACTATCTGACCAATTCAGAATATAGAAAGTACAAAGGAGGCTGTATTAATGCTAACCTTGTAACACAGCCTCTTGCACACAGTTACACATTAGACCACTGAGACTAAGCACTGTACAGACCCTGACAAACATAATGAACTTCCTACTTTGCATACTTCTCTCCAAATGACCTGCAAACCTAAACAGCTGTATGCCCATTGATGGTTCTGGAGGTAGCAGTACACTATGTATAGTCTCTTCCCTGAGGTACATGTCAATGAAATAAATATTTTTTTTTTTTTTTTAAATAAGGTTTCTCTTAATTGTACAGAGAAGGCTTGTGGTAGATTTAAGAGCACTGAGAAGGTACATAACCCTAATGTTATGACTGCTAGAAGACTGCACTGGACTATGTGTTAGCTGTTAAACAGATAGATGTCCATAAAACTGAACCCAAAATCTGGTAACTGCTATAAGGTTTCCCTTATTAAAATTAGAATGTGTTTACACAAAGGATAAGATAAATATCTTTTCACACTGTCCTGGACTATTGCAGAAATTTGTGGCAGTTTCAATTTTCTGGTTACTCACTTTCCCTGGGCTTTTAATGAATTCCCTTATCAAAGCTGAAACTATTTGCACATCTTGCAGAATTCTTCAACACCAAATTTATCCCAGAGGTATTTCTGAATTAATTTTAATAGATTTTTTTTGTACTGGAGAAATCATTCTACATTTCAGCACTCACCATCATATGACAATGCTGCATACAGATATTTTTAATATTCTCTCCAGGTATACCCCTGTGGCTACTGTTAAGACTCCTTGCTCTACAACTGTTCCTGCTGGGGGAAAGGTGTTGCTATAGCTGCAGGCTAATAGTAACTGCCACGGCTGATTTGATGCCATTTAGTCCATATCTGTGCAGAGTCAAGAAAAAACTCTGTCTTTGCATCTTGGAGCTAATTACTTTTGCTCATCAATACCAAAATATTTAAATGTTTTTGCCTGATGGAGTAGAAATATGAAAATTCACTGCTCGAATTCAGATTCTCACAACTAAATGTTATGTTGCTGGTGGCAGTCAGACATACTAAAGGAAAAGCACAAAAGTATACAGAATTTCAAAATACCCAATTAACCTCTAAAATATTACTGAAATGAAATTGTGAGTACTTTGTTTGAAATGCAGTTTTTAAAGCTAGAAGAGGGGAAAGGTCAAGCTAGTGCACTTTACCTTCAATATAGTGAACTTTTTCTTACTCAACTTATTCGTCCTGAAATTTATAATAATTTGACCAATGACTGATGAAACAGGATAAGATTCTCCAGCAGTAAGCCGTGTCACAATCTAGACCTAAGCCTTGCATGTCATATTGTCATATGTATTTTCTTTTGCTCTTGATCATTGCCTAAGCTCCATCCCTTGTGCTGAAACTCAGAAATAGTACTATACACTATCTTTTTGTGTCAGGACCGTATAGCAGTGTCCAGAGAAGCTATGGATGCCCCACCCCTGGAATTGTTCAAGGCCAGCTTGGATGGGGCTCTGAGTAACCTGATCTAACGAAAAGTGACCTTGATATGGTGGGGGTTAGGGTTCCTTTCAATCCAAACCATTTGATGATTCTATGGTGATTCTATCAATGCAAATTACAGATATTTTCAATGGTTGCTGTTGTACAGACTGCTCTTAAGCCCTTTCTTAACAATTTTTATTTTTTCAGGCATAGCGATGTTTTCTGCACTTTCACCTTTCTCTTTCCTTCTGTTAAGAAAGCTCTTCTTCTTACTTCAGGATAAGTAGTATCAGCTATCGTGAACTGTAATTTAGTCAAGAAGTATTTCAGTTACTGGGAGGCAAGATCACTAAGGTCAACTCTGTGTTACCACCTGGGTTTCATCTCAGAAAGTTCACTTCACCTGAAGAGCTGCATGCCTTTTCTTCAGTGTGGGGATATTTCAGGCGGTTTGTGGTTATTATTCTCTATGTATCTTGTTTCTTTATGGTTTTACACTTCTATGATTTGTCAATGTACCTGATTTATGTTTAGATTGAAATTATACCTCTTTTAGGAATGAAATACTGAAAAATTATAAAACTGTGACTCAGACCCTCTGCAGCTTGGTAGGAAGGCTCACTGCCCCTAGCACTGTGGTTGATAGCACTAGTGATCTATGACAATGGAGAAAAGTAATTTTTGTACATAATCTTATATCTTTTTGCATTAGTATTTAATTTGCATTATGCAACTTCAAAAGTCAAAACATGCCAGCATATCCACTGAATGAATCATTCTAGGCCAAGTATCAGGAACAGTGATATGGCCTGTATCAGGAACAGTGTGGCTAGCCGGAACAGGGAGGTGATTCTGCCCCTGTACTCGGCACTGGTGTGGCCACACCTGGAGTGCTGTGTCCAGTTCTGGGCCCCTCAGTTCAGGAAGGATATTGAGGTGCTGGAGCAGGTCCAGAGGAGAGCAACGAGGCTGGTGAAGGGACTTGAGCACAAGTCCTATGAGGAGAGGCTGAAGGAGCTGGGGTTGTTTAGCCTGAAGAAGAGAAGGCTCAGGGGAGACCTCATCACTCTCTACAACTACCTGAAAGGAGGTTGTAGCCAGGTGGGGGTTGGTCTCTTCTCTCAGGCAACCAGCAGTAAGACAAGAGGGCATGGCCTTAAGCTGTGCCAGGGGAGATTTAGGTTAGATATCAGAAAGAAATTCTTTACAGAGAGGGTAATCAGGCATTGGAATGGGCTGCCCAGGGAAGTGGTGGATTCTCCATTCCTGGAGGTTTTCAAGACGAGGCTGGACGTGGCACTTAGTGCCATAGTCTAGTAACCACAGTGGGGTTGGATCAAGGGTTGGACTTGATGATCTCCAAGGTCCTTTCCAACCCGTCTGATTCTATGATTCTATGATTCTAAGTAAAGATTAAAATTAATTTGATATTGAAGATTTAATAAAACTTCATTCCTCCTCTGCCTTTCATATAATACAGGATATGTATAGCCAGAATTCTATCAGTATTTCTATTTAATAACACTGACCGTAAAGTATATTAAAGTAATTGTGCTTCTCTGCCACAGTTAGGTTAAATACAATTTTTACGTGTAAGAAATTTCAGTTACAATGAAGATATCTGAATTAGGATATGGACTATGGTGCAATGATCTCTATTATTTCTGCACACGTGCAGCAATATTGTTTAACTGTGTAAACTGTTTATTAGTCATGATGCAGCAATCTGTTTTCTAGTGTTAGTCCTAGCTCAGCAAACAGTCAGTTCCAAAATCTTTGCAAATGCTTCAGTTGCCACTCTTGATCCAGAACTAGCTTACACAGAAGTGGTTTACGATTTAAATAGTATTATTTGAAGTCTAGGATTACAGACTGTAAATTTAATTCCCAGATTTGAAAGAATCACATTCTTTTAAATACTCAAAATGAACCAAAGGTTTTATGCAGAGATTTCTTACTGTTTTTTTATCTTGTATATTTGTTAAAAAAGATTAAAATGTGACCTTTAAACTACTCAGTTGATCCATCACATGGTATTCATGTAAAACAGAGAAAAAAATAAAATGTTGGTTCTCAAAAAATTTCTGTATCAAGGCTACATAAAAAGACATTGAATTGAAATAAATTTAGAAAAATATATAGAAGTTGAACAGCTGGTCACAATTCTGAAAGCATGAAGGAGACTGCATGTCTTCTGTAAGTAGCTGGAATTGCAAGACAGCAATTCCAACTACAAAAACATTTCTTAACTGGCATTAAATCCCTTCTTGTTATTCACTGTTATATGACAGGGTTTTGTACTTAAAGAATTAAATCTTTACTTAAATGTGCTAGTGAAATTATGAACTAAGTCAAATTATCCCCTAAAAGAGATCCCATTCCAGAGATGTTAGAATCTCAATCAAAGAACTGAAGAAGCAAGAAATGAAGGAGAAAACAACATACAAAGAATTTCAGATATTAAAATGTTACAAAGAGTCTTTTTGTGAAAGTCACTTGGGTAAAACTACAATCAATCTTATTCCTAGGTACAAGTGTGAGAGGTAATTCACACTCAACGACAAAAGCTTTCTGCACTCAGACCATCTTCCACAGAGGTTCTAGAGCATGTCATGGTTTAGCCCATTCCCCTCAGTTTTAGGGTAGAAGATGGTTAGTTCCAGGTGAAATTCCGGCTAGGTAGCCAATTAGAGACTTCTGTGACGTCTCTACGAATTACATAATTTAACTCAAACCGGAAAAGAAGGGTTGTTGTCGTTGTTGTAGTTGTGTGTGGGGCAGAAGGAACTCGGAGCCATGATGTAAGTGAGGCGGCGAGGCCTCCCCGAGTGGGGGGCCAGAGCCCTCCGCCCCTGGCCTTGGGCCAGGGGCAGGCATGGCACCAAAGCCTCCGGCTGAAGCAAGTAGCAGAGTGGAGAAGAAACTCCAAAGAAAAACTGCTCAGCTGAGACAGAAGGANAACAAGATGGAGTACAGAGTATTATTGTTACACCTAGACTGACCCTCTCTCATGTCCATTTGTGGCTTTTGACTGTTATCCTCCCACTATGGACCTCTATGAGGGGCATGTCTCTGCCTTCTTGGTGGCCTACTGGTGGGTACAGCAGTCTTTCGTTATAGCCCCCAAAATCCCTCTCTTCTCCAAGCTAAGGAAGCCCAGATTTCTCAGCCTCTCTCACACCATCTAGCCCCGATCACCTTGGGGTTAGATTCACTGTAGGTAATTCATGTCTTTCCTCCATTGCAGGGCCCCAAACTGGATGCAGGATACTAAACCAACTGGGTACAGGATACTAAATGTGATCTCACAGAGCTAAGAAGTGTGTAGGTTAGTATGCATGATGTTGATCTCATCAATCTGCTCTGATGCCAGGGTACACTCACACCTCAAGCCTGGCTTTCCAGCTGCCAGTACTGCCCAGGTCCTTATTAGCAGAGCTACTCTTTCCTGCCAGTCAGGCTCCAACTTGTGTTGTTGCAGGGGAACATAAGAAAAACCTTTGCATTTGTTCTGGTTGAATTTTAAAAGGTTGATGATGGCCCACTCCTATATACCATCTGGGTCACCCTGAAGGACAGCCCTGTCCTCAAGAGTATCTAGTGGTACCCCCTGCCCTATTTTGGTGTCACATGCAAACTATTAAATGCTATAAAATCATATGAAGTTGATAATAAAACAGATTTTTTTTTTTCCTGTAAAGTATTAAAACACCCAGGAATTAGTAGTGATTGCAAGGCCATGAAGTCCTGTGGTTAGAAAAAAAGAACACTGACTAAAGGATAAGAAACATTTTTGTAAAATGTCACCATAACTTAATATCAGCATTTTCTTTAATCTCAGTTCAGCTAAAACCCTGACTCTTCTGCACCCAACTCTTCCAACAAAAAGACAGAGCAGAACACAAACTGTACCATTTAAATGACACTTAACCATTACATAGATTGGCCTGACACCCTCACACGTTACACTAATTCACCTGAATACTTCAAGGAATAAGGCTAAAAGCTCAGCATTGCTTAACATTACACTAATATTGACACTTCAATGTATATTGTCAGAATAAAAATTCCAGACCAGAATTAAGTCCTCTGACAATGTTACAAAGCTGCAACCAGAACAATTTTTTCAATTAGATGATTGTAGAAGAAATAACTGAGAGAATAAAATAACATCTCATCAGAGAATGAGGGATGTTATTCAACCTGTCTAAGTTCGTCCTTTCTTAGTACTTCCATCCCCTGTGGAAGGCATCTCATTTTTCTCATGCGACCCCTGTGTTATTTGCCTGAGCAAGTATGCCTGACAGCCTGTTTCACACATTTATTATTTTCTGCATGAAAAAAGTGTCCTGACACCTATGTTGAATGTGATTATTTTTCTTAAACCATCACTGCTTTTCTTTTTTTATTTTATTATGAAAATAAGCTGAATTGTATCAGTTCTTTGCATTTTACATCCTTTACATTTAAACTTCTCTTAACCATTCTCTTTTCCTCAGATGGAGATTCCTAATTTTAGCTTGTCTATTTTTAGCTGCATTTTATTGCTGGCTTTAATCATTAAGTTGATATTTTGATATTATATTTTCTTAGTCCTCTATTACGAGTGTCCTGCAAGACAATTCATATTATTTTTTATCTTAATATTGTAATTTCATATAAGAAAACCATACAGAGCTGCTGAAATTTTCACTGTGTGGGATGAAAATGGACAACCTCACAACTGATATGAACTCACAGAAGCCTGACAGATTTCAAGAAGCATTTGGGCAATACTCTCAAGCATATGGTGTGACTTTTGTGGATGGTCCTGTGTAGGGCCAGGGATTGGGCTTGACGATCCTTGTGGGTCCCTTCCATATTCTGTGATTTAGCTTAGCTCTGCTTTAAAGTACGTGGAAAAGCAAGAAGATTTTTTCTGATTTATATGCTTGCACACTTTTAGTACATTTAACACATTTTAAAATATTTCTGAAATAGGTTATGCCAATATCATAAATCTCTTTAATTTTGGCTCCAGTTCTGTAGCTGTTGTCCTAATACAACTCCCTTGTCAGGACATCTTTCACCTTTTTAAAATTCTGTCTCGGATATCAACGGAGAAGTCTACCAATTTCAGGTGAGAGTTTTCTAATACATAACTATGCCTTTCCAAAGGGCTAATCAGAAGATAAAATAACTTACTGTAAACCAGAAAGTGCTGTAAACTTTTTCCTTGTTACAAAAAAGACAGATCAAAAAAGAGAACAAAGCTCCTCTGAGACCTGATTTCCTACCAGTACTCCTTTCAGGATGGAACTCTATGTACAAAAATGAGAGCACAAGCATAATTTTACCACTAAAATATATTTGTGGAATTTTTAGATTCAGTAAATAAACATTCCCAGACAACTAAACGTATTGATCACTGCCTACTAAAACTGTGTTTCTTAACGATTGTAAAACACAGTACTCATGCTTTGATTTCTTTCACATTTTGTTCTGGTGCATACAGGATTATATATTCTGTTATGTCTGTTTAACAAATTTTCTGACAGCTGACTCTTGACAAATTTAACAGTTTAATTTTTTTTGCTTTCTGCTGTATTGCATGTATGAACAATGTATTTAAAGGTGATCTAGTGATCTAGTAATTTTAAAGTGCAAGTGGAGCACTTTAAACACACTTTATCCTCTATCTTTGATTCAAAGCCAGTGGAACGTCTGAAGTAACTAAATTAATGAAAAAGTTGATTAGTAAAGTCTTAAGCTGTTGGCATCTATTTATGCCAGAGAAACAAGTTACGGTACCTTTAGTCCACTGGGTTAAATTCCAGATTCTAGAACAAGGGGCAGATGTTCAGTCTTTTCAGCTTTAAAATTTTCCTCGAGCCTCAGAAGAAGCACTTTTAACTGTTAACTTGGGAAAACATTAGAAAACCTTTTGAAGCAGAGAAAATGCTCTTCTCTGTATTTTTGCAAGGACTGCCTCTTGTTGAAAAAGAACTTCAAATTTACCCTATGGACTTACAGGGAATAGAATAAAACTTTAAAAAAAAAATTCCTCCGCTGTTTATTGTTTTTCATCCTCTGCTTCAATAATTCCCATGGTTACCCATATACATGCTTTAATATTTCAAAAACATTTTCAAGGGCAACTATCCAATGTTAAAAGATTCTGCACTGCAGCCACTTTTCTGACAGGTTGACTAGTTAGGTTAAGGGTCTTTTTATTTACATTTGCTCTTGAGCTTTAGTACCTCAGATATTCTGCTTCCACAGCTGGACTCACTAAATCTAATGTACATGACATTCCAGCAATCTTTTAATTCAAATACTCATTTAATACGCAAGAATTCCAATCAGGCTTTGTAAAATATAAACAGAATAATAAAAAATATAATAACTACAAAATACCATTTAAATCTTAACTATAAAATTTAAGTCAGAAGAAAGTTTCAATCTACTGAAATGAACCAAATTTAACTTCCTCGTATGTTCCTTATTCACTTATTTCCTCATTTATTTCAATTGAAGGAACTATAATATGCTTTACTGTAAGAGAGAAAGATGTAAATTGAAGAGGAAAACCGCAAAATCCAGAAAACCTTAAGTGGTTTCTGTCCAGCATCACTAGCTGAATGTAATCCTCAAAGTTCAGTCATCCCTAAGTTCAAAATGCTCGTGTTCTTCCATAATTGCCAACTCTTAGTTATCTATTAAAGGTATAATTTGTCACACTACGCAATTTGCTGATAGACAAGGCTGTTCCATTAAAAAATGGACCCAGAATAAAGGCTATCATTCCTCTCTCTTCTTTCTCTCTACCATCAGTCTGAACAAAGTCTTTCTTTGCACCTGAGTTGAAGCAGAAATAAAACAAATTAATCTGGCTCATTCACTCAAGGGGAGGGTAATACACATGTGTAAGCAAAAAAGACAGAATGATCATATTCATTCTGATTGTTTCTACAGATGTAAAAAGCCCCCTTCCTTCACAGTGCCTCCATAAGTTTGTTCATTATATAAAATTTGATTAATAACACTGAGTTCAACAGTTTGACATGGTCTCTAACATTTCAAAAGGTAATTCCTTAGAGAATCATTTGAAAATGTTCATGTCTAATCTTTGTCCTCAAAAGTTTTCTAAACTGCCTCTGTGTCAGTAATTTCTTACTATCAGACATGATTCAACAAAAATTTCTTGCTGTAGTAACTTGAAGAAAAGGTTCCAGACAATACATCATTAATGTGAGCCAGTCACCATAATTGTAAAGTTACCATGTTACCTGCAAATGTGGAATGAGCTTCTCATATAGCAGATGCACATTTTTCAACTCCTGTTGTCACTCAAAGAATCACATCAATTCATCAGATTTGCTGTTAGAGGGACACAGTCTTTCAATCAACTCTGATTTCCTGTAAAATAAAGATCAATCTTACAGTTTTCTAGACTTGCAGAACTTTATTATAATTCAACAGACTTTTTCTCATTTTGATCTGTAGCTTTTGTTTTGTTATTTCCTTGTCTCCATTTCCTAGATCCTTGAGTATATAGAGAAATCCAAAGAACTTTCACTGAGAAAAAACAAGATTTAGAACCATAGAAGATTGGGTTTTCTTTCATTCTTTCAGTTCTCTTCATGAGTTCTTTGGAACAAGCCATTCTCAAACACAAAATTTTATGTACTGTTTCAATCCTGGAAAGAAGAAAATAATACAATACATAATTCACTCGTCTCTGCATTCACAAGTAGCATTTTTGACCTCTTAGCAGGTTGTCTTACATCAAAATATATCTTACAGGAGCGCTTGCATTCTCTTTGGTGTTATGATTATACTATGATTGGCATGCAATGGCTTTTTCTGTGAGTTAGGACACAGTTCAAGATTTCGCAGCTTCTTGGCTGAGAAAGACTGAGACTATTGCTGACTTTTGTCAGCTTAAATACCTATAAGAAATACAATCCATCTGATATGAGACATTAAGGAGAACTGAGAGCATCAGCCAATACTGCTGCCCTCTAAGTTCAGTAAGTTTCTTACAAAATGTGAAAGCTCAAATCACACCATGAAACTACATGAATTATGGATCTTTCCAATTAACTCATGTCAACATCATACATGTATCTTGTCTTAAAGTTATCTTTGTTTTTTTGTTTCCTGATGGAACTGTAACACAGACCACTATTTTTTTCCATGCATGGTTACTGTATTTTATATTCTATAAAATAGTATAGATAAACGTGTAGACAAGTAGGCTTGCCATAAAGAAAAAAAAAAAACACAAAACCAAACAAGTCTGATGAGTTCTAGAAGAAAAAAAAAAAAAAGCAATGCAGAAGTGAACAGCAGAAAAGTCTTGAAACCACATAACAACAAAGGCCCAAAATAATAAATCACATTTACACAAGTAATTTCATCTTCAGTTTAAACAATGGCATTATTGATCCTGTGTTTCTGATGCACAGTGAAGCCAACCTGAACTGTGTTACCTGCTCCCAGGCTAACTTCTTCATCCCTACTTTTAATTTTCTTTTCCTGCTTCTCTTCTGTTTTCTATTGATCAAATTCTTTATATTGTTTACACATACTTCTTCACAGATTCATTTGAAAAGCTTTTGCCTAACTTCAGATGTGTAACATTTTCATCTCTGTGCCTTTATATAGATAAAAATATAATTTCTCAAAAACCCAAAAAAGAACAGCATATCTGATACAAGTACTGTGCATTTCATGAACATTCAGCAAACTTGAAGAGGTTGTTGTAACAGTTTGGGGGCAAATATAAATTTATGGGAACATATAACTCTGCATTTATTTAAAAAATGCATCCCTTTCAGCATTGCCTTGTGGATGAGTTAATTGAACACTTGGTGGAAACTGGGTCATTTAAACATAGAATTGCTGTTAAACTACATACTAAATTAAAAAGTTGACAGTCAGGGAAACTATCCATGGAGATTTTCCTCACTGGCACTTTAAGTTCTTTTAAACAATTTTTTATGGGTCTGGAAGGCTAACCTTTTGTCATGCTGCATTTATCAAGGTCATGTTGCAAACAAACTGTCATTTATAGTGTATTGTGGTGGGATGACCCCAGCTGTATGCCAGTTGCCCACCAAAGCTGCTCTATCACTGCCCTCCTCCGATGGACAGGGGAGAGAAAATATAGCAAAAGGTTCTTCTTTGAGACAGGGAGAGATCACTCACCAGTTACTGTTGTGGGCAAAACTGACTCACCTTGGGGAAAATTAATTTAATTTATAACCAATCATATCAGATTAGGATAATGAGAAATAGAAACTAATTCCTAAAATTCCCCTTGTCCCTTCCTTTCTCCTGGGTTTAACTTCATTTGTGATTTTCTTTACGTTCTCCTGCAACTGGTGCAGAGGGGCGAGATATGGTGGTTGCATTCAATTCATTCACATGATGTCTCTGCTGCTCATTCATCCTCATGGGGAGGACTCCTCACACTCTTCCCCTGCTGTGAAGTCCCTTCTATGGGAGACTGTCCACAAACTTTTCCAACATGAGTCCTTCCCACGGCCTGCAGTTGTTCATGAAATGCTCCAGTGTGGGTCCCATCCAGGGGAGGCAGCCCTTGAGGAGCAGGTTGCTCTGACGTGGGTTCACCCTGAGGTCTCAAGTCCTGCCAGAAATCTGCTCATCTGCCTCCTATGTCCATGAGGTCACAGGTCCTGCCAGGAGCCTGCTCCAACAAAGATTTCCCACGAGGTCATAGCCTCCTTTAGGCATCCACCTGCTCCAATATCCTCAGAGTCCTTAGGGGCTGCAGGTGGATCTCTGCTCCACCATGGACCTCCCTGGGCTGCAGGGATGCAGCCTGTCTCATTGTGGTCTGCACCTCAGCTCTGGCACCTGGAGCACCTCCTCCCCCTCCTTCTGCACTGACCTTGATGTCTTCATAACTGTTTCTCTTACATATTTTCACTCCCCATTTCCAATTGCAGTTGAGCAGCACCTTTATCCCCTTCTTAAATCTGTAATCCCAGAGCTTGGTCTTGGCCAGTAGCGGGTCCATCTTGGAGCTGGATGGTATTGGCTCTATCAGACACAGGGGAAGTTTCTGGCACCTTCTGTAGCCCACCCCACTACCAAACCCTTGACGAGCAACCCCAATACATCTGTATATTTGTTGTCAGAACTGGTCAAAATTGAAATGGACACTCCCAAACTTTTATTTTTATATCGTTTCGGAAGAAAAGCCCACAAAAACCAAAAAGCTTTTCTCTTCCTCCTCTTTCTGTTACAGTGGGGCTTGGGGGCTTTGTTTGCTTGCTTGGCTGACTGGTTGGTTGCTTGCATTGCTTTGGTTTTGATTTAATTCTTCTCAGTTTAGTACTTTCTCGCAGAGAGACACTCAAGTGAATAGTTGGGTATTCACTTATAATGGGTGCATTCTACAGAAACTCAAAGGACAAGCCGCTTGGCAGAGCTGCTGCTTGCCCTCCCATATACTTCTTCCTGTAGGGTAGCAAGATAGATGGACCTTTAACCTAATCCTGTATGGTATTTCATATGCTGTCAGTAGTTAAATTCCCTCACTAGTATAACATTCACTTACAGTATTTTTTGCAATATTCTATGACTACATACATATAATACTTCCAATTCATCTCATTAAATGTGTAGCTACAGATTAAAGAAAATAAAAATCAGAAGGATCAATATGATCTCCTAATTTTATATACTTTACAAAAAAGCCCTAATTTATCTTCTGATTGAGGCTAAATATATGTGGATTAGTTAGAGTATATCACTGTCAGTGACACAATTCCTGTCACTGTCTAGAACTGTAGGCTTCTTGGAGTCACTGGAAGTACAATGTGTTGACCATTTCTCTTAAATTATTTGAGACAAGGTTAAGAAAAAAAGTTTGAGATTCTAGGAATTGTTATGAACGTAATATTCCTGTAACAGGAAAACAGAAAGCATTTGTGAACACTGTACGACTGCTATAAAAATAAACAAATATCCTGTTTTCAAAAGAGAGAAAAAGCTGCTCATAGCAGAAAGCTTGTATGCAAAATGGCTTTTTTCATGCTTTATGAAACAATTATTTTGATCAGTTGTGCTAATGGTTTGATGTAGTCTATAGTGCTTTCTGTTAGCAAGCACTAATATGTAGAAAAAGACTGCTTAGTTAACAGTGCAGTTTCTGTCACAGGAGGCCCTTTTCTAACAGCCAGCTGTCTTCTGTTCATGACATTTCACTGCAAATTTGGAAAAGAGATTCCAAGCCTTTCACATAAACATCAAAGTGTTTATATAACAGAAATGTCTCTCCAGTAGAGACATTTATCCAAGAAGGACCTTCTGCTATTGCTTAGAGCATTTTCTGAAATTTGTGACAGTTCAAGGTACAGGAACATCAGGTAAGGCATGTTTCCATCAGACTATTCAGGATTTTTTTAACTTCCTCTTTTTCTAAGCCTTACTACTTTATATTTTGAATATGTTTGGGCTTGTTTCAGTGCAAAAAACAGAAATAAAATTTGAAATCTCTGATGTTAAAATAGCGTGAGAAAGTATTTTTACCCAGGACGCTGCTGGAAACTGACATCCAGAGGAGACATGAATTGCTGAAGTTCTTGTCAGAAGAAACATGTTTTTTTAATAAAAACACTAGCAGCTTCTTCTTTGTAAAGCTGGTCCAGGGTCCAGCTTGTCAGCCAATTGGGTTTAATGGAATATGATAGAATCAGAGAATCACATAATTGATTAGACTGGAAAAGACATGAGATCATCAGGTCCAACCTGTGACCAAACACCACCATGTGAGCTAGGCCATGGCACTGAGTGCCATGTCCAGTTTTTCCTTAAACACCTTCAGGATGGTGACTCTACCACTTCCCTGGGCAGCCTGTTCTAATGTCTAATCATGTTTTCTGTGAATAAATTCTTCCAGTGTCCAACCTCAACCTCCCCTGGTGCAGCTTAAGACTGTGTCCTCTCATCCTTGTTGACTGGGAGAACGACCCCCATCTGGCCACAACTTCCTTCCAGGTAGCTGTAGAGAGCGATCAGGTCACCCCTGCACCTCCTCTTCTCTAGGCTAAACAGCTCCCTCAGTTGCCCCTCACAGAACTTGTGCTCCAGACCCTTCACCAGCTTTGTTGCCCTTCTTTGGACCTGCTCCAGCACCTCAATGTCCTTCCTGAACTGAGGGGCCAGAACGGCACTCAAGATGTGTCCTCATTAGTGCCTAATACAGGGGAAGAATCATTTTCCTAGTCCTGCTGACCACACTATTTCTGATACAGACGTTAATTTGTAACTTGTAACTGTAGAAAGAATTTACAAAAGTCAATGATTTAAAACTTTTTGTTTAGAAATATTCTTAGTTAAATAAATAGCTGTAAATGAATATTATGATTGAAATGAATAGTGCACCTCTCACTGTTTGTATCAGATCAGGATTAAAACAATCATTCTCACACCCTGTGCACATCATTTACTTTTAAAAAAAACACCTCCACTGAGACATAATGATTTGACTACATTAATTTAAAACGTCAATAAAAATAAGAGAGATTTGGCAATTATAGATGAGCATTAAGGACATTCTAAATTGACAGTCTGTGAAGATAAATCCCAGGATCTCAGAAAGACAAGGTCTTCATCTTAGTTTTTCCTAACAAGAATACTTTCCTTCTGCTGTCAGGTTCCAATACTTTCTTGAAATCCCACTTATTGTACAAGAATGTAAACAATAATAGGAGCTCATTAGAATGACAGTTTCTTTCCTCACAATGTTTGCTCTCAATGTGAATTTAATTGGCTGACTGACAGATGCGACAAATACTAGAATCATAAGATACATGAAAAGTGAAGGCAGAAAATTTCAACTGACATAACAGTAAAACAACTAAGCTAAAATTTGATTTAATCATCTCATTGTAAAATAGCCTTGTCCCACCACTTTTCTTTAGATAAAATGGTCTTTTTTTCATTAATAACAAAGACTTCTTCTGAAATAATGGCAGTTTACTTAACTGGGGATAAATACGCGTACAGAAAAAAAAAAAACAAAACACAACAAACCAACCAACCCACCCCAAGATTATGGGAAATATGTGAAAACGTGTCAATTCCTCAGCAAACAAGAAAATTTTGGTTTTAAAAAAAGTTATAATTTATTCATGAGAAGATCTTTTTCTTCTATTTTTATTGACTCTGTACTCTGCAGAATAGAAATAGACATGCCTGTGAGCAGTGATGAGGTCCACAGAAATGCACGATAGAAAAGAGTACAGTACTATCAGTGGAGGACATATGCATCATTTTAGCCTCCCATATGTGTATCCATGTCATTGACCTTTGACAATGAGACTCTCAACATTTTCGTCATGGACTTGAAATAGCAGATATTAAAAACCCGTAAGAATACTTCCATTCATGTCACTGAATCTCTGCCCCAGAGATGGTTTTCCGACAACTGCTGAAATAGAAACAGCTCAGATGCATAAGGTAGAATCCTTATAGAATGGTACAACAGGAGAACCCTTTAGATTTTTAATTTTTTGTCATTGTCATTGGGCAGCACAGATGAACATCACCAGGTTAAGCCCCAGGCATGTGTAACCTCCACTAAATTTGCCCAGTTCTGACTCACTAAACTAATCCAGTACAAGTTGGAAAGGCAATTAAGCAATAGATTAATTTTGCCATGTAAATTTTGTGAACTATTCACTTCTGAGACACATTTGGGCTGGAAGAATGTTAGAATATGTTAGAAACCATTAGGAAAACCATTCACTGACCACCGCTATAAAGAATGTCAGTAAGACTAACCTGCTGTCACAAGCAGCCAAGACATTGCAAACTTCTGCCAATAGTCTACTTCAGAAAGTAATATATGGTTAAAACAACTGCCCTCTTGCTATCTCCAAGATTCTGCAGAAAGGTGAGCCAGAGGTGCAATCACTATGCTTGGGAGGCCAGGCCACCAGCCAGAACTTAGACACACTGAGCAACTGGAGAAAATGTCCTGTTTCCTGAGCCCATGGTGCTCGTAAACACTGGATCAGAGGGGCTGGGGCCCTGGTCTGCATGAGATTACTGCGCAAGTGCCATAGAGAGTCCTAGAAAGACAAATCATAATCCACCACTATGTGTATCTTTTCTGGTGAACAAATTTCAAATTACATACAACTGAGCGCTTCTGTTCTTGCCTCTGACCTACCTAGACATTCTCCTGTGACACACAATTATTTTTATTGCTTTGAGCTTTCAGATTTACAAAGTGACAAACCAATAAAAGATCGAGGGAAAAATCATGGTGAGAGATTAAGGAGACTGAGCTTTCACTAATGAGATGGAAAGTAGGAATAGCAAAGAAATGGTAAAACTTTTGAACCAAGAAGCTTCAGGAATTGCCACTCAGCCGAGCACAGGAGGAAGTTAAATATTCACCTCAGATTCTTACATCTTTCCTGTCATTAACTCACAGCTAACTATTGTTTATACATACAATGAGTTTATTTTATCATCTTAGCAAATCAGTTTTAACAAGCTGGTGAAACTACAAGTTATATTATGAGCTACACATTTAAACAGCTTGACAAAAGTCAATACAAATTTAAATAATCCAATTGTCAAATTCAGATAAGAAGTCAACCTTTTAAAATCAAAGACTATCCTTAGGCTGAGTTTAGAAATATTACCTTCTCTCTCTAATTAACTGCAATTTAATATTATGAAGTGCTTTTCAGGAAATCATAGCCAGCTGAACACGACTGTGTGATTAAAGAATGCATAGAGAAGATACCACATAAGAAAGCTGTGTGGCAATTATTCCAGACAATTAATTGGCAAAAAAAAAATGCTTTAATTATCTGTTTAAATTTTCTTAATTCTGTCAGCCATTAGATACTTTAAACCAGAAGACCATTGGTCTTACATGTCTTACTTTTCATGGAAGTCAAGCACGTCGTGACTCTAAGGTCACTTTTCATTTGAGTACCTAAAACCACATAATTCTGGTTTACAAATTATCTAGTTGTACTAGAGTAAAGTTCTTTGGTCAAGGTTATTGGATAAAAGCATATCTTAAAGTGAGGAAAATACATACTATTGGTCTTTTTTCAGATTTGATTTATGAACTACAAAGTTGATTCACAACACAGCTAAATGATCAGGTTTTGAAGATTGTAATTGTTTCTGAGGTATTCTTTCTATTTTCTGTCTATTATTTACTTCCCATTCTCTCCCCACCTCAATAATTCTAACCATTACTAGTTGGAATGTGAAAAATCGCAAATTTTAAAAAGTGTCACAGTTTTGACAAAAATTAATCCAACGTAGGAATCATTTATTTTTAATAGCCATAAAGCAGAAGGATAAGCTGAGATCTGAATCCTATTTATTGATCGCTACAGAAATATCACACCCCTTAATGATATATATTTTTAATAGTATATGCTGGGTTTATATTTTAAATGGCCTTTTCACACTTTTATTAGTATCTGGCTTCTCAAAAGCTCTAGAACATTTTCAAGTTTTGATGTATTTTCAAAATCTGAATTACCTTTAATCCTTTCTTCTTTATTATAACTTTATGCATGCCAACAGACAACATTTGAACATTACATTTTTTTAAAAGTTACATACTTACAGCTAATAGTATTTCACTGTGTTCTATAATACTAAGATTTGTTCACCCTTTTTTCTGTCCTGCATTTTATCGTATTTCTGTATTTCAGAATATATAAATATCTATGCTATAAAATATTTACTAAATCTAAATTATGTTTATGTATATTACATACATTATATTGTAAACATACACATATACACAACAAACTATTTTAAATATTGATTATCATTTATTCCAAACAATTATAAAACATGTCAGTAAACAGCTTCTGCAGCATTTACAAATATTTTATCCTTGTTCCTTAAATGTCTCTGGTCTTTAATTTTAACTAGTGCATGGATTTTTTCCTCTGTATGCAGTTTGAGGGTTTTTTAATTATTCACTTTTAACTGTAAAAAATGTTCTTTTCAAACATATTTATTTTACTGAAAGAGTATTGCATGTAGTTACAGTTTGAAGTTATGCCTTGTGTATTAATAAAAACTTTGATTTTAATGAAGATAAATCTATATCACTGATGACTATAAGTGTTACATTTTGCACGAGGTTTTGGTCTTTTTGCTTAACTTTCTCATACTCTACTTCTATAACTTTCTCATACTCTACTTCTATAACTTTCTCATATTCTCCTTCTATTTGTTTCTTCATCCTTTCAAACATTTTAGCAATAATTGTCAGTACTGAAACTCCAAGAAAGAATTTGGGAGCTGTGCGTTTGAGGGATCAGGTCAAAACTTGTTCTCTCTACACTGGTGAATGTGAAGAGAACATTAAATCAAATGTGCTCAGCCACTGAAAAGCCAAAGCTATTAAAATGCTTACAGAAATAAAACAGTTGAAATGTGGCAAATTGTTGTTTAATTCAGAAGATTAATTCAGAATAAGGCCCTCATGCGTTAAGTGTCACTGAATGACCTCAGTACCTATTAACTTCAGTGAACAATAAATGTATACAACACTTACACAGTATGAGGACCTAAACAATTTACATGATAGTTGTGCTTCATTTCTGCATGCTCACTAGCCTTCATTTACTTATATAGTTGATTATTCTAAATAGAAGCATCAGTAAAATTTGACCTTGTATGGTAGATACGGTTTCCATAATTATTGTTGTTGTCTTTTTGCTGAGGTATTTAGATGTAACTAAATTTCTGGTTCATTGCTGTAGTTGAAAGAAAATTATTCCTCAATTTATGGAAAAATATCAGATATACTATAAGGACTACTTGACTCCTTCACACCAGGATATTTAAATCAGTTGAGAATGGTTTTAGAAAAAAGAACTTCCAATTAATTTTGGCAAAATTAATTTTTGCCAAATCTTCTCTTCTTGATCATAGCTATATCTGCTTACAATTTATAACTTATTGGCCACTATGAAGAGAATGGCTAGCAAGCAATTAATTACCAAATTTAAGCTTTACCCATCACAGAATCACAGAATAATTAGAGTTGGAGACCATCTAGTTCAATCCTCCCGCTGAGTAAGGGTCACCTAGAGCAGGTTACCCAGGAGGGGCATGAGAATGGACAACTAGCTCTGAGTGGCCCTGATCGAGCAGAGGGGATCAGACTACTTACCCTCCAGAGATCCTTTCCAACATCAACCATTCTGAGATTCACTTATTCAGGGTTCAGTGGAACTGTGATAGCCACAGAAAGTGCCTGACTACAGAATCACAAAAGATAATAAGTGCACCAAAGAAAGCAATTCAGTAATTCTATAATATGAAGAAAAATTTACTGGCAATTATGAAAGCTAAAGCACACTACGTTGAAGATGAAAGCTGGTGCAAATAAATATTATAGATTTCTGACATTTCAACTTCCTTGTATCTTTTATAACAGTTGCCTAATATCCTAATATCTAATATAACATGAATTATCTTCCCTTACAAAAAAATTTCGCTTTTTATTTTGCACAGCAAAATGCAGCATAAGTAAAAGAATGTTTGAAAATTGACACTGATTATTTACTAAGATAGATTCCCATGTTATAATTCCTTTAATCAGTGAGAAGAAAAACAATAGAAATCCTGCACGTTGACCAACTCTTCCAGTCTTCAATGGAACACAATATGAGCTTTGAAGATGGCACAGCTGGTACATCGATAGTGCAATTTTATATTTGGATAAAGCACCCCAATGTTTTTATTATATACATAGAATAGGAATAGGCAGTTATTTAGTAGATTATGGTACATTTATGATAGGTATTACAAGATTATTTTACCTTGTGGAAATCGATCAAGCAGCTCCGGTACAAACTGAAACACAAAAAGGAAGCCTATGGAGGATGGAACCAAGGACAGGTAGCCTGGGAAGAATCATGGAATAATAGAACGGTTTGGGTTAGAAGGGATCTCAAAGATCATCTAGTTCCAACTTCCACCTTCACAGAAAAGAGAAAAATTGTCTGAGCAGCCAGGGATCAGGTTAGGAAAGCTAATGCCCTGCTAGATGGAACTAAATTTTATCTTTAATTAATATTAACCTGTTTGTTGCAAGATAAACTTGACCTTGATTTTTATTCACAACAGTATTAAGTTTTCTGGGATTTTCTGGTATGTTCTGTAGGTACTTTTTTGTGTTTTCATCAAAAACACTTTTTAACAGCTCTGTAGAGATTTTCTCTATATATATGGCTAGATGATAGTATAAAATTGTAATGATTAACAATCTTTGGGGATTACTGTGCTTTTCCAGCAATATAATTGTTTTTTTGTGAAAAAAAAAAAAGTTCAAGGAAATCTTGGGAGCTGCTTATAAGGATTCTGATTATATTTTATTAAAGGGTTTCAGAAATGGCCATTGCCTGCATCATCTTTGGGGTGTTATTTATATAAGACACTCTTCCTGCTGGCCCCTGGAGCCCAGCCTAGAGACCTAGAGACCTCCATCCTTGGTCAATAGATGCAGCCACTCCTTTCTCATTTGAAGTTCAACAGTAGTGATGCTGAGCATGTATCCCAAACACACACACTCTAACACACAGGACACCAACAAAGACTGCCACAGAAAAGGAGCCACCTTCAATGCCACCTACATGCGGGACCAACATGAACACAAACACAGACAGCCAAGTCTCCTTCCTCACTTCAGCCAGTAGAGACAGAAGCTCAGTATTGACAGCACATGCTCAACACTCTTGGTTCACGCTCACACGCACATTAGCGGATCCCTCAAATACCAACATGACTGTCCAACACCCATGAACAGTTCCTAGGCCCTCTTACCTTTGCCCCTGGTACCCTCCTCACTGAGTGGTCCAGCATGGGGCTTGCAAGCAAACAGATGCATGCCCCAGAACACTCGTCTCACAGGTACCACACCCTCTGGTTTCCCCACCCAAACACTAGCCTGGGCCCTTTCTTTGCCTGATAAGCCTGACCAGACTCACAACCTCTTACTTTCTGGATGATGACATGATAAGTTCTTGTTTATCATTGATTTTTTTTTTCAGTGCCAAATATGCTGTATAATTTCTTAATGTTCTAATTTAAATTTAAAATACTAAATCCTACTTTACTATCCAAGCTCATTGACACCATAAATCAATCAATGTAAGAACAATGTAAGAGTTTCTCAGTTCTGTGCATTCTACTATCTTTCACTAAATCTCAAGCTTTGACTTTTAAACTCATATCTTTCATTACCTTGGAGCATATAGATCTAGGAATAATATGGACTTTGGTTGAAACATGCTGTCCTAACCATAACATTTAAAAAACACCACTAATAACTATTCTTTTTCAGATAATACAGGGTTCAGATGCAGTGCAATGACATCTGGCTATTTAGTAAATGTTTGAGAATGAAAAGGAAAAATGAAACATTATTGACATATATGTCCTCAGCTGATGAGGGAAAAAAACCTCAAGTAAATTATCTGCTAAATAGTTCTGTTTGAATTTTTCATTTAGCTCAATACTAAAGTGGAGGAAAAGTTACTCACTAGAAGTGTGAGGGGAAAAAGCAAAATACACTATAAAACAGTTATGTTTCTGCACCCTTCAGACAGTGTTCTAACTAGGCTGCTGTTTCTAGGGCAGCACACTGTTTTATGGCAGTGTTCGAATGGTTCTGAACACCTAGGAAAAGAAACAATGATAGTGGGGCAAAGATTAATGGCAATTTAACAATACCTACATTTCACCTGGGTCCAAATTGTTGGGATTTTTTAAACTAGTTAGATTCATAGCAGTAACTTCACTATTTATGAAGATCTATTCCTGAGCTGAAACAATGGGGGTTGAGGCACTTTAGCAAAACAGGAGTAAAAATATTTTCAAGCAGCAGTAGTTACATTATTTACAACCCCTACCTATAAAACAACGTAATAACATTGACTGGTAATTCTAGTATACCTTAATTTTTTCTAGACACATTTGACAAGTGTTTGCATTTTGGTTTTTATATTTTCAAGATTTTACACAAAATTTGCCCACCTAATACTCAAAATACAAGTGTTAAAGTAGGAGAGAGTAAGCCTGAGGGTGAAACAACTTATTGACTAGTGAATTAAAGATTTAATCAGAATAAAAATTGTTGGTTTTTTTTTTTTTTATAGCTTTTAATGTCATGCATTAAACACCCCTTGAGTCCTTTGTCAACCAATGCTAAGAGCGTCAGGACAATTTTTTGGTTTGCTTAGTCCTGACTTCCCTCAATTTTTGCACCAAATACAGCAGCTATAAGCATTGTATTTGCATACTACAGACCTCACTTTTGAAGACAGTCTCTTATGTGAATCCCTTTACAAGCTCACATCAATTTTGCTCACAGATGTTATAATATTAAGACAGGCATAAGACCTATATTGTAGAGATTTATTACAGAAAGCATCCTTTAAGATATATTTGTGGGTATGTGAAAGACTACCAAGGGATTTTAAAATCCCTTCCCATTCAGTTTCATAATAGTTTGAAACTCAGAAGACCTCTCTTCTCTTTTCCCATGTCAGGTTATTAGTTTTAGGAACAAATAGAAAACACCTTAACATGACAAAATGATATCCTGAAATTTTATAGGGAGAGCACACAAAGCCAACTTCCCTAAGCTTTCCACAGGTGATATATTCTTTCTTGATATTCTACTGATACACAGCCAACAGTGTACAAAATATTTGCTTTTTCATTTCTATCACAGAAACAAAAACAAATGAACCAAAAAAAAAATCCCTTTATCTTTGCCAAGCTTTAAGCCGAGCAAAGTGTGGCCTGTAAAAAGATTAGCATTGCTCATGTTCACTGCCATCTTAAAAAATACACGGAATCACTTTGTAGCCTAGTTCTACAATTACAGCCTTAAACAGAAAAATAAAGTTAATGCAACAAATCTGAATGCTGAAATATGTACAGGACTACCATGATGCATGGCCAGAACCCTAAACCACATAACATCCTAAACTGTCCTGCTCACCAACACACAGCTTGTCTCAGCCTTTAGAACTTCTAGCAAACCATGATAATATATTTTCCACAAACCTACACAAAGGACCAGGGATTTTCTACAACGCAAATATAAATATTAGAGAACTTGCAAAAGAGGCTGTTACTAGCATGTTGTGGTCCAATAATCAAACCAAAAATAAAATAATAAAAAAAAAAAATCACTGTTAACATCCTTTAACCTGTGAACATGTGATGGCACCTTATGAGTTAATTAGACCATTATATTGTGTATGCTTTGCACATCTAGGAAGCTAAAATACAAAGAAAACATTCTGCTGTGTACCATGTAGAGCATATTGCAGCCTATTTTAAGAAACCATCATAGCATACAATTACTTTGTTTCCATTGTAATGACTTACTTATAAACAACCCCCCAGAAATATTATCCCAGAAGGCATATGTTTCATATAAAGTTGATAAATGTGACCAAATCAAAATATCGTACAAGCAAATTATAGAGAAAATGAAACTGTTTGCCAATATGCCTGAAGGGAACAACAGATATTTTTGATTCCTATAAATCAAGGCTGGATTGCTTCCTAGTAGGTATTTTTCTGTAGACTATTGGGGTCAATGATGAAATCCTCTGGCCTATGCTACCTCAGCAGTAAGATATACCAGTTTCTAGTTATCTGTGGACCTATCATCTATATTTAAATGAGTAACTTCCTTTATATGGTACAAATATAATTGGATGTGGTTGAGGATTGCCTTAGACTACTCAAAAACAAGACCTCGTTATATTGAGATGAATATTTCCATTATATGATTCATCTATAATTGGATGTGGTTGAAGGTTGCTTTAGATTACTGCTCCAGGAGAAAAACCGGGCTATATTAGAAATTTTAAAAGCTTTATGGTGATAAGAAAGATGTCTAAAATGTTAAATGTCTCTCTGGTATTCTGTCAACAGAGCTAAGCAGATACTCTTCCTGCTTCATGGTAGAAGCAATTGTTCTTCATGGCAAATGCCAGAGTTGGCAGGAGTTACTAACAGTTTATTATCTTTGTAATAAAATATTTCAAAGGTTGTTGACCTTTGAAATACTTAGAAGAAACAATTACATTTATTTTTTTCATTAGAGAAAGGAAGAGGTGCCTATGGAAACAGAAGATATTGGGTAAAAATGGCAAGAGAATTGGATCCTCCAAAATATCACAGTTTACACTTTTAAGTCAAGTAGACCTGCAAAAGATTTTGGAATCTCACAAGAATTACTTTCTTCTCAATCCAAAAATACACAAAAATGCTAATATTTGGCAGACATGAGTCTTACACATATTAAATAATATCTTTCTCAGTGAGCAGTCCCACTAAGGTCATCACCTACCTTTAGAAATTTGTGCAATTCAGTTTACTGGTCTGAAATAGAGACAGATTTTACCTGCAACTTCAACTTTACAAATTCTTTGCTTACAGCCCAGGCCCTGGAAATAGTCTACCTTGACAACAGTCCATTATATGCTTTTAGTTTCACCGAATACACTGCAACATAACTTCTCCCAAAATAATATTGCTTATGGATAGTGATTTTGTGTAAGATTAGCAAAACATCCAAGACAGGTGAAAAATGAAAAGTTCATCAGCAATCTGAAAGCAAAATTTTCATTAACAACTTTTGATATCAGAACTCAGTATGATAATTCATACAGTGGTACTATGTGGTTATAAATCTAAATATCAGAATTAATTTAGGTTGCTTTAGTTGAAAATGGGCAGCTTGACAAAATATTTTACCTCCTACTGTGTATGTAAAACACTGTTGTAGAGATGCAAGAACATTGTTATTTTTATTTTGCAGATATCTAGTCAGTGAAGTATGTCTAATAACAACAGTAGTATTTAACACATGCATTCTTGACTATGGCATTAATTTTCTGGGGGGTGATTCAGAAAATGGTATAGCCCACAGTACCAATTTTCTGGGTCTCTTTCAGTGTCCCTAGTTTCCTACACAAAAAATTTAATCTAACCACAAGTTCTATAAATTTTCATATCTGAATGTTCTACCTTTTGATCTCTATGAATGCGGAAGGAGCATGACCTTAAAGTTAAGGAACTATGTTAATTAGTAAATTTTCTTTTGCACCTAAAATGGATTTGTCTCACCTCACTTAATTAATTTTAAAAACAGGTCTGTAGTGTAAGTCATCTAGCCTTACTCTGCAGTTAATGAAGACAGCTAAATTGTTATCTATAGCAGCCTCTACACATACACATAAAAAAATGTGTTTCTGATAAATGGAAAAAAATCTTTCATTCAAAGTTGTTTCTTAGTTATAGGGGGGGCCTAGATAAATACCTTAATATACAGGCCTGCTATCTATCTAGCTGAAGTCAGATGGGATGAATTCGTGTGGAATTTATTCCTCCTGTGGAAGATCCAAATACTGTCATGCAAGACATTAATTACTCAAAAAAGATAGCAAAATTGTGTGTCAGTGCTAAACTATAGAAGTGACAAATTTATAAACAAAAGGGATCTGTAGTCAAATTCCTATACACCTGAGGTCACACCTCTTCACGATTCACAGTGTTTACACAACTCACACCTACGCAGCCTTCACGTTTGCTTATTGTGTGTCATAGAAGAGGCCGCCTCACCTCTTGCAACAGAAATTTCAGACTTACAAAAAAACCCAAAACTGTTTGACATGAGAAAAAAAAGTCACATTATTTCAGAGAGCAAAGTCAAATGCAGATCTATCACCCAGGTTTCCAGAGGGATCCCTAAGCCAAAGTACCTCAGACCCACACTGTGTAGAAACCACAAAAAGACTAGAAGGGAAAACTAGAGTCTTCCTCCCTCTTCAACACACCTCCAACAATACATTAACCCAAGTATGGATTATCTGGGTACACTGAAGTTAATTTCTGAGACCATTGCTTCAATCAAAACTTCTAGGTATCCTCTCTGTACAAGAATATTTACTTGCATAACAAGTCTTATTATTTTTGGTATGACTAATTTCCAAAATCACTGGTAAATTTAAACTACCTTTATAATTTTTCCACATTTTATGAAAGCCTTTCTCTTTTACTTCTTTGCTGTTTTATTTAATTTATGCATGTTTATATAGACATGGGGCAATTCTTAAAAAGAATTAATCTAAATTTGGAACAAAGCAGTAGTGCTAGACAGTGCACATTTGCAGATACGTTCAATATTTATGGATTGTGTGGGTTATGCTCATAGTTCTAAAGTTCCTCTTAAAGTTCATTTAATCTAATCCACTCAGATGCCTCAAGAGATAAAGTTCCTCATTTAGTGTCATGTCAAGCTTTAGTCCAGCCTTTGCAGTGTCACTTGTTTTGACATATTGCTGAGATAGAACCTTTGATTCCAGGGGATGCCAAGTGAAAACATGTAACTGAAATAATTAACCAAATTATTGGTAGGGAGAGAGTAAGGAAAGAAAAAAAGATAAAAGAAAATCATTAACAGTATTCCCTGAATGAGACTTAGAGTGAAAACACCAAAGACTTGATCATTTCTTCAGCTGAATGGCTAAATGTCACAATATACTTTCTTGTCAAATGTATGCAAAAAACATATTGGTAATGTACTTTTAATATTTTATTAGACATGATTATTTATATAGGAAATAATTTATAAACTTACATATTATCAGAAACAAATGTGATTTTCTGCAGCCATTTGAAATCTGTAGTCCAGAGATAGGAGGTTCTGGTTATTTATTTTTGCAGAGCCTAACACAACAAATTTATGAGTACTTTAAAAACTGATGCACATTTTTTGTTGTATTCAGATAACCATATCATGCTGAAAATATTTCTAGGAAGAAAAATAAGGCCTTTTTTTATGTTCCATGAAAGGAGAGGGAAGGGCTTATTCTTTGGAAAAAAGTGTACTACAAAAGTTTGAACATGTGTTTGACATGCTGAGAATATCAAAACAGCAGAGATTTTGTCATTGATTTCAACAGTAAGCCTATTAACATTTTTACACCCTACTTTTCTTTCGGATTTAGTAGTAAAGGATAATGGGTCTTCAGCTACTTTACTTAAATGGCTGCTGTACAATGTGTGGTTCATGAGCACGGATTTGCACGGTACCATGCCACTACCTGCTATTTCACAATGTACGTTTCTTCTGCTTAAAGACAATGCTTGTTCCTACCGTGCAGCTGCATGGTTTCAGATCAAGCTTGCCACCTTCAGACTGAGTCACTCATAAAAGAAAAGAGTCAGTGTACGATGTCTTAACCATTATTAAAATCCTCTAGCTCAGGAAGAACTTGTAAAACTTAAATCTCTATCAGCCCATTGACAGCTTTTTATCCAGCTAACAAAACTAATGTCTTTGGAACAATTGTGATAAAAAACATTGATGGTTTAATTTCTCACAAACTAAAAATCATTAATTGCATGAATAGACAAATGACATGTTGAACATCAAAAAAAAAAAAAAATGTTAGAGATCCTTTGTCCTGAGACATTAAAACTTAAGAAGTACTTGGACTTGTCTAGTCCTTAGGCTACTTCAACCATTAGCTTTTATATATGTGATTAATTTTAACTGACAAGGACAGCTCTCTGTAAACTGGTAGCAGCAGATCTACCCTTTTGGTTCTATATATTTTCTGTTGAAAGTTGAACCATCTTACCTCCTAATGACCCAACAAATGCTGTAAAATATCTGTGAAAGAACTGCCTTCTTTGTGAAACTACAAATATCAGTAATACTCTGAACTTCTAAATGTGAAGACATTCAAAAGCAAGTCAGTGCTCATGATCTTAGGCTTAGTCTTTCAGAGTTTTCTCCACTAGTACTTTCCAAATAAACCCATAGTTCATGACAAAACCTGGTAGCCTGTAACAGTGAATGCTGCCAGGCCTCTTCTAACAAGGTGCAGAAGGTCCTCCACATACTGAAGGGTCAACTATCTTTCTGAAATTCATATATATATANCTTTTTTTCAAGTGAAATGGGCACTACCCTTTGATGACTTGTGCTCTGGGAGTTTCTGTCTCTTTCTCTTAAACTGAAAGTGCAGCAAAGCAGCTGCTATGCCATTATCCAGTCCCAGTATGCCTTCTACCCAGAACACAATACTGTATCACAAAAAAATAAAGCAGAAAAGCCCATATCAACCCCAGGACTCATCAGACATTTGCCGTATGTTTTTTAATCATGTAGGCCACAAGCTGACAGTCACAAACACAAAAATGAATTTAGCTGTTAGATGACTTCAGATATATTATCACTGACATTAGAAAGGGAAGAGTTATGGTCCTCATAATTAATGCTTGCCTCTGAGCCCAAATGTTCCTCATAGGGAGCTGATGAGTCCAAGTGTACCTTCAATTCTTGCTTCTTATTGATCTACAACTGTCATAAAGAAATAATATCCTATTATGTAAGGAGGGAACTTCCAACTCTTAAAATACTCTTCAGACCACATAGGTGGTTTATTTTTGCATTCACATAGTGCTGCTGCAGCATCTTGTACAGCACTATCAACATCTGCTCAAAATATAAGGATCTCCATTGTTATTTACTTGTCTACAGATCTGTAATTATCTCTTGGACTGCTGGGTCGCACCACACTTCATTTTTCAAGCAAAGTTTTTCTTTCTCTCTTTTTGCAATATCCCCATTGCCACCTTGAATGTGTATTTAAAAGATTAATGCTTTCCTGCATTCAAATTCATTATGAAAAAACAGAGGACGAGTCACCCAAGGAATCCTGATTTCTCACGACATTCAGATATCAGCAGTAAGCTGAATTTTTCTGCTACTGTTTTGTCTATAAAACTGTAGAAGTATTAAGTAAACAAAAGTACAGCATAAAAAATGCACTACCTAGCATGAGAAATGCAGCTTCCATAATTTAAAACCATACAGACCTGCATCAGGAGCCCACATGACAAAATACAGTTAAAGAGGCCACACATTAAAGCCAGAAATTCTGATTGCTCTCATGGCTAAGTATTGCACCAAATGTGGCAGTAATTTTACCAGATGTTCCTGGAGATAGAACAAGCAATATATTTCCTCAAAGTCACCTGCCACTTTTTGGACATCTGATTCAGAATAAAAATACAATGATTCCTATTTATTAATTTATTGAACAAACCAGCAATTCTCTGTAAGGTCACTTTGTACATTATTTTTTGTTTCTCAAGCAACCAATTTCTAACTAAATTTCAATTTTCTAACAATTAAATAGCTGCATCATATCACACCACACCTGAAAGCAAAGTAAAAAGTATGCTGTATAGCTCTTCAGTGACTAATTCATTAGTGTACTTCACTGAATGAAACAGGTTGGGTTCTCTATAGTAATCTACTTTATGTTAGGTCCTCCAGCAAAGGGAAGGAATATTCTCTGAGGACTGCTTTTACTCTAGACAGCAACAGAAAGAATGTGATTTCTAAATGTATTGTAGATGACTCTCTCTGTGCTCTGCATGCACTTCTGCTATAGCACAACATAACAGCCTCTCAGACATAACACAAGCCATTCTGCTTATCACTGCTTAGAAATGTCCGGTCTCCAAAGAGTAAGAATATCAACTGTGGATGTGCATTCTGGATGACATTTGGTGTATGCTATGTTTTTGCTTATGGATTACTTCCACAAAGTCAATGAGATTGTAGCACTTTTGCCATTGATTTTTCAAAGTGGGGGATCCTTTGAGAAATGCAATCACAATTTTCACTTGCTTTATTTTGCATAGTTGCATTTTTGACAAACTGCGACCAAATAAAAAGTCTTTTCCCACTCCCCAATGACATCATCCTGTCTCAACCATATTTGGTTGACCAAGTTGGTCATCTTTATTTACACTAAAAGCAGCAGAGAAGTGATGAGAACTATTCAAGGGACAATATTATAGATTGTCTTATTATTTGGTAAAAAAGTCTCTGAGCTCATGGAAGGATATTCATAGTGGTGAGTAAGAACAGAAAAAGGAGACTTCTAACATACAAACATGTAGTTCACTGAGGATTTCCTATCTACAAAGAAAGCTTAAGCTATGGGCTTAGTAAATTCAGTATCTACCTTTAAAAGTGCTGTGAGCTGGCTGCAGTAATTGTTACAAGTATACAATTGTATACTTTGTTTGGAAATGTAACCACCTCACTCTGTCCAAACATTTCTACATTAAATTCACAAGGGAAAGACGTAATAATGAGAAATGGGTTACTCAACATCAGATCGCTTGCAGCAAATGCAGTACATGATTTTTTCTCATTTTCTTTCTTAAAAGTAAAAGCAGCAATAACTTTGCTAAAATTCCATTGACAAAATATCACAGAAGTCACATTCAATTTTGTAATTACTAAGCCTCCTCCACACAGCAAAGAAATTGTAAAAAGGCAATGCAAACCCATGAAACACCAGGTCAAAGGAAGGATCTTCTTTTAAATTAAAATGAACATTCAGAGAGACCTCATAGTCCATGTGCTGGGTCCTATCTGCATGAAGCAGAAACTCCCAGTTGGAATTGTGCAGCACTCTCCTGGACAGCAAACCAGCTGGCCATCTGCCTGCATCTGTCTCTTCTATGCTAATTCCCAGTTCCCAAAAGTGTGCACTGCAGCTTCAATTCACTTCACTTTGCAGTTGGCTGTACCATGTTTATAAGTTATTTGGCTCATATGGACACATCGTTTTTTTAAGACACTGGAGCATGCAAGTGCCTGCTCATTAAAGGAGTATAAACTATTGAAAGTAGGTAAATTTCTTGAATGCAAGAAAATAATAATAATAAATACTGGAGTTCCAAAAATGAGAGCACACGTGATTTGGCTGACCTAGAAGATTCACCAACTGGCCCAGCAAGCTGCCTATTCCGATGGCTGTTGAGGATTCAAAGGAGAAATAGAAAGCAGACAGACACAACCATCTGTTTTACTCAATGGTGTATTACAAAGGAGAGCTATTTTCCTATTCTGTTAAAATTCAGGGCAGGGAAAAAGGTTATTTTCCCTCTGCAAATAGATTGTTCTGCCTTTATGTGAGTGACCAAATGAAGTACCAGAAGACTATTTCCCACCTTCTGCCCGCCTGCCCCCACTCCACAGACTAAAGCAGCAAATGTGTACAATTACTGTGCTGTTAACGACTGAAGTAAAGTCTAGGATACCTGTTTGCACAAGAAGGAAAAATAGAGATGAGCAAGTTAAAGTCCACAGTTCTGTGCTCTTAGAAAATATGATGAACCTGACCTTGAGATGAGAAGAAAGTTAGAGCTAATAGGTTTGCTGATATTTAATTAACCAGAATTTGTTTGGGTCGCCCAAGGTAACTGACTTTCTTATTAGTGCCAAGGTTTGTTATTATTCAAATTCAAAGAGTTGTGAATTACCCTGCATCTTAATCCTGACACTCGAAAACACAGGCTAAACAGCATTAGTCACATGAAGAGTTAACAGAAATCCAAACAAATCCCTTCAGAAGAGGTATTTTGCAGTGTACAAGTATATGAGAAATATGAAGATAGTGTTTTTTCTGAACGCAACACTGGAGAGACTATTAGTCAGACTAAATCTCCAACAAGTTTTCAAAAAAACTGGAAAAGGTTCAGACAAACCTCATAAGACTGATTCAAAGTCTGCAGCTTGAGATTTAAAAAACTCTATTTACTCAACTTTTCAAAGGCAAGGGTTTTTAATCTACTAAACAAAGGCATAACAATAACCGGTGCCTGCAAGCTGAAATTGGATAAATTTCCAGCTATAAATAAGGCATGATTTTTTTATAATAAAAATTATCATCCATAAGTAACCTTGTAGTGAGAGATGTGCTCAATTTTCCATCACTCAAAAGCCTTCAAGTTAAGACCAAGCACGTTTCTGAAAGACATATAAATCTCAAGCAGAAGTTATACACTTGCTACCTCTAATTACAGACAAAATCCTGCTCTGTTTTTTTTTTCCTTGAAAATCAGACAAGTTAAATATAGTGACACCTTCTTGCATTAAAATATATAAATTTCTTAATAAAATAAATATTTTTATTCAACTTTGGTGACATTATTTCCATTAAGGGTTAAAATTTTACTGCAAATGAATTCCTATTTCAAATATCTGACCATCCACCAGAAAGGCAAAGGAGATAAAAAGTGGGGCCATGTTACTTGTCACAAGACATACATGATCCATGCCTATGTCTACCAGTACCTATCAATTGAAATGTAAATCTTATGAAATCAGTTTTTTTGTCTCTCATAGCCTCCACTCAGTTCAGCTTCACTGAAAGAAATCTTAAATATAAGAGAATTTCCGGCATCACTCTGTTTCTAAGTGATTGGTTATTGGGACAGATATTCTGAGAACAAATAATTTCTTCATGGAAAATAAAAGCATCTAAGGCACGTTTTCCTATCAGCGGTCTAGAGTTTGTGGGCAGACACTGAGCTCTTGACTCCCAAATCTAATCTCAATGGATCCAAGAGTCAGGAGTTGCTGTATTTCAGAGTTAAGCTTTTGTTTTTATAAGAGACAAAGATATTCAGTCCCCACTGAGTTCTGAGTTTAACAGACAGACATAAATGAAGGAAAACAAAATTTTGCACATTTCCTTTCCCCACTTAAAACCTGCAAGCAGCTAATTCAACTCTCAGGGAGTCCACACAAGCGTAAACTCTCTTTACAATTTGTAAACTGGGATATGTATTCAAAAATAAACTTTGTTCTTATATTTGCCATTTTTATCTTACTGTGGTTGACAGCCATCTGCCTAAAAACAATTACTTAAAAAAACTTTCCAGGGAGGTTCTTAAAACAATTTTAGGCCTGATTTAATACAAACATCATTATAATACAGACTTGAAATCGAAACTGCACATTTCATCTCTGCTAATAAGAAATTCTATTTAGGACATAACTGAGTATGGAAAAGATTCTGCAGTGTGCTTTCTTTCCAAAAATTCACTGAAATCTTTCAAGCTTGATATTCCTTCCTGTCTGAGCCTGCACAGAATTTGACAGTTATATATCATTATTCTCTACTGGGGTAGCCAAGGACCAGCCGAAAGAGGGACATTAAAAACATTTCCACAGCAGCTATTTTCAAGAGGTGTTAATGCCAGGAAAGATTGGGAATTTTTTTTTTTTTTTTTAAATGGCAAACAGGCTTACTGTTGGAATTGGAATTCTTCTCTAGAAGTTGGAGCATGCATTGTAAAGATCTTCGGTCTTATTTTATTACTGTTAGGGTGAAGCACTTGCACCAGACTAAGAAAAATCTTTGGAAGCAACTTGTGTTTATTAAGGTTTATTTTTCTGACTTCACATTTGCTGGCAGCAGCAGCTGATTCAAACTGCCTAATTCTTTATAAGGGATCATGGATCACAGGCTGGGAACCTGTCTTCATAGCAGTCCATATGGTTCTGTATTTTGGATTACTTTTGTTTTTCCTATTCTCTCTGCTTCTGGTGAGAGTAGAGCAGGAAGTGACTGAGTGGCTCAGTGAGTGCTTAGCTGCTGGTAAATGCACAACATTCATACTCTCCCACTATGTAGACAAGCTCAAAACAGGACTAAAGCTTAATAATTTATTTTTTTGAATCGATTAGGATCAAAAAATAACAAATTTCTAGGCATCAAGCAACTATAATTGATGTAAGTTACTGTCACAATAATGTCTCAGGCTTAGTAAAGGGGTTTGCTCTGTATGCCCTAATCCTCCAAAATCCACATTTACATAACTATATGCAATAACCATTGTCCAGGGGAAGAGGTAGTAGTAAGTATTTCTCTTCGCTAACTTTTTTCTTTCTGAAGGAAATGTGAGATTCACATTTACTTCATTTTACCATCATATAAACATGTTAGTTATTAATTGTTCATGTTTTGCACCAATATTCAGGCACAGCTCTAGACCAGGTGAACACAATTTGTGTTTCAGATTACAGAAACATGCCTACAAAAAGCAACACTAACTGTTCCATTGAGAAGGAAGACTGAACCTTACTGAGCTATGTTGACAACAGATTTCTAGTATCACTTGCTTACATTCCACCTCTCTGAAAAATCACAAAATTGTAGAGTCTTCTGAAATCAGAAACAGAGAAATTCTCCTATTGTCACCCAGATAGATTTTACAATGGTAAAATTTTCAATAGTTAAAAACTACTTCTTATCACTTTGGACAGAAATACGTGTGTGAAAACAGTGATTGTAGAATTTCACCAAGTTCCATTTAGATTTATGTGTTTCCTCGTGTGGGGGAACCACTTGGTTACTTTACTGTGTCATTCTCAGTTTGCCATATTCAACACTGTTCTCATGAGATAAAGAATCAGGACTTTCCCTTCTCATAATTTTCTGTTTCACATTCCGGTGTACTGATGGTAAATTTCACTGATGCTTGAATCCATTTGGTTTAATTAGAACCCATGTAACATTTTTATGCCTATCTTAAGACTAAGCATTGTAAGGAGGCAAAGACCTATAAAATATAGACATATTTATTCCAGTGATTTCTTGGACTTCTAGCAAACATTCCACTCGTGGAAAGATGTTCTTTAAAATTCCATTTTACTATTCAATCTCACTTACTCCTGCTAGTCATAAACAAATTAAATAACAGTCAAAAATTGACATTTTGACAGTGCTGAAGAATTTGCAGGTAATTTTAATGATGGAAAACCTACTTCATCACACTTCTTAGAGTTCCAAATTGATCTTTGGCATTGAGGCTGATAATTTGATTCTTCTGTAATGTACAAATGCATAATTTCAAAACCTGAAATCATTTTACAGACGAACTAATTACATGTAAATGGAGTCATTGTACAGGATGTTAGTACATACTGATATACACAGATATAATTGAATAAGAATAGTAAAAAAAAATCATCTAAATATCCAATTAAAATTTTTTTTCACATCAAAACAACTACCAATTCCCTGCATCATTAATCAGAAATATAAGATATTAAATACATCCTTCCCTTCCTTCTTGCCATCTTGCTATTTCCTCCTAATTTTAGAATCAAAAAATCTTTTAAATTTGCTGTGCTCAGTGGCAGTCCTATTAAAACAGAATTAAGACACTGCCTATCACATAGGTAAACTACACAAAGAAATGAAGTTCTGGACAGTGGGTTATAAACCTTATTTTAATGTTTCACTTCAAAATACCAGTGGATAAGCTTAACATTCATTTTTCTTTGTCTCTTGGAGAGTATAGAGTCTGTACTTTCCTGAAAGTGTGCATGCTTTCGTGACCGTGGTGCCTCTGGCAGGCCGTGGCCCCCAGCCCACACAGCCAGGGCCTGTAGGGGACAGGGACAGGGACAGCCAGCTGTGCAGGATTGGCCCAGCCCTGCCCTGGGCACAGGCTTTGTGGGACACAGGAGGAGCAAAGAGCCTGTCAATGCCTAGGTCTTAAGGGATTGATTTCAAAACTTAGACCCCAAAACACGTTCTATGCATGGGCTGGCTATACAGTCATCTTCCACAGAAACTCCCTAGCTTTACCTGGAGTTTGGAGAGCAAATCTTCTGGTGTGCCATTTTTGGTATTGTGCCTGGCAATACATGTAATTTTATGCGTTATTTTTTTTGTTTTCTCAGCATTTTTTCTCTTACTAAGAATTTTTTTGTCCTTTTTTTGGTTTCTTGGTGTTCCAACATTCCATTTAAGGTATTAACTATATATAATTAATTCCCTGATTGTCATAGGTTTAGCCCCTGTGCTTTCTGCACAGTGTTATCAACCCATAAATTTTGCTACTAATTAGGAAGAGTTTGCACAGACAAAACAGA
>VXAY01000862.1:290285-350104 GCA_013399855.1 Oxyruncus cristatus
TTTTTTTTTTTTTTTTTTTTTTTTTAAGAAGGGTAAAGGAAATTCACGATGACAGGAAATATTTGTAATATTCTTAGTACCCAATCAGATCAGGGAATTGTCTAATAAAGGCAGTGGATTACGGTCAAGTGTAATCTGTAATCAAGTGTAATCCTGATCTAACTGAGCAGGAAAAAAAAAATCCCTAAATCAAGAAACAGTCAATGTTACAGACCAGAGGGAAGACTGAGCAATTTCCTGTTACATTTCTTTTACTGTTTCAAGATGCAAAAGACAGCTGAGGTTCTTCTGGATGAGTTTAGACAGGATCAAACAACAATCATTGTCTTCTCTTTTTTCCTGATTAATTGCAGTAAGCATCACATGCTTATTTCAGCAGAATCATCTGTATGGAACTAATCTGTTTGATTGATTAGCACAGAGCAAATGTTCAGCTGAGTCTCATTTGATACAACATGGTGGTCCAGTGTACACTGCAAGGAGAAGAACCTCCCTTTATATCTTCTGTACCTTTTTTTAGATAGCAACTCACAAATCTGCTAAGGATTTCTATATTGAGCTAATTTTTAGAGACTGCAAAAATCATTCATGAGTACCTTTTTAAAGAGTGCCTTATTACTATGGGTTAGCATTATACTTATTACATAAATAAGTTCTAGCAAACCACTTACACTAATTTGACAAAGATGTAGAACCTATTTTAATGACAATTATTTAACAGTTAATTTTACTATAACTTTAAAGACAGAGTGTTCATACGTGTATTTCAGAGTGCTCACTATTCAACTTAATTGTGCGAATCAGAGTACTTATCCTAAATTTTCTTTGCTTGGAGCTGTATAAAGCTTTAAAAATATACTAATAGATCAACTAAGTACAAGAAAATGGTCACTGACTACTCTGGTATGGGTAACATAACAAATAGAAGTAACTGTAAATTTTTGTTGGCAGTTGGATATGTCTGTAATAATAACACCAGATCTTAAGTTCTGCTGTTCTGAAAAGTCACTTAGGTACATAATTAATCCTGCTGAACATATTGAGAAGGACTTGAAAAGACGTGGTAACTTAAAGTATGAAAGGGAATTTGCTAAGAAATGACAAGAATCCACCAGTGGATTCTGCCCCCTGGAAAACAACATGTAGATTAAAAACCACTGAGAATGAGCTCACTTACATATTTTTCAAGAAATGCAATCCATATTAGTAGGTAATGATGGTTCCTATACCAATAAGATAGAAGAAAAGGTAAACTTCGAAGCTACTGGTACAGACCAATGTGAAACCAAAACCAGAGCAAATAAGAATCATCATGACATCTCACAAGTGTATTAAAACCAGGAGATGGTTAAAGGTGGCATCTTTATCATCAACAAATGAACCTTAAAAATCAAAGATGTGGTAGGTACAAGAAAAATACTGATATTTAAAAGCAAGACTTCTTTTTTTGTGACTGATTCATTTGTTTCCTTCAGCCATATTAAATGATGTATGATGTTGGGAAAAAATTTTTAAGATGTTGAAACTGAACTTCACTGTAGATCCTGGAAATAAATACATCACAGAACAGTTTAAGATATTTTTTGCTTGTTGTTAGGGTCTCTCTTCACAGGCCTTGTCTTGTTAATATTCTATCTTCCTAGGTAATCATCTTATTTAGATTTGCTTATTTAGTTAACTGCCTCCACACATGTGTTCAATGGGGAATTCAACTGATAATTTAACAGCCAGGACTCTTCCCTAATCCTCTTGATGTATGTCCAATAATTAACAATCTGTGAGCTGCAACACTGTTGGATGTCCAAATAGATTACACCAAAAATGATCGTTTGTGTGTTGTGGGTTTAGTGGACAAAATGAAAAAATGATTCTTTATCGATAGCTACACTTTTTGTACATTTCTATGAGTTAATAGTGTTCAATTAACATTGCCAAGCATGAGCTTCTTGCACTTGTCTCTGGAGCTTTGGAAAGTTGAGAAGAAAGCTTAATGAATCGTTGAACAGTTATCCTGATACCCTAGTAATTAGAGAACGGGTGATTAATGTGCATCTGTGGCAGACTCTGGGGTACTGTCAATGACCCTGCAGCGTGGAAGAAAAAAGAAATTATGAGCATGGCATGGGAATACAGCTTTTCCTATTTTCTTAAATTTTAGATCTACATCTGTGTTTAATTAAAAGAAGAAATGAATTACCATTAACACCATGAGGTAATGAACTCTGATTGGTTACGGTCCACATGGACTTTGATTGAAATTTGGGAGATCAGATAAGATTTCGTGGGGTTCCTTTCAAGTGTCCTATCAAGAAGATACCAGACATTTAGAAAAGAAAAGGCTTACAGGCTGGAAAGCATGTTAGTGGAAAACATCTGCATTTTTTTACAACTTCTACTGTTGCCAATTTTATTTTTAAATTGGAGTTTGGGTGCCCAGGTCCTGGCAGTGGGGGCTGCAGAGCAGCTCCGTGAGGAGAGGCCAGGGCTGCCCTGTGTGCACAGAGCCAGCTCCAGCCAGCTCCAGGGGACCCACGCAGAACATGTCTGAGCCCCTCAGCCGAGGTGGTGATATCTCTAGGAATGTGCATTCAAGAAAGAGCAAAAAATAGGGAGAACACCAAGGTTAGGAGGAGGAGGTGCTGTCCATGGCACCAAAGCAGGTATTCCCTGCAGCCTCTGAAGAACACATGCTGGAGCAAGGGAAAAGTGATGATAAAGGAGTGGTGGAGATGAGCTATTATGGACTGGCTGCAGCTCCCTCTCCCAGTGCTGCTGCAGGGCTGGGATGAGGATGGGACAGGTAGAGGAATTGGGAGTGAAATTGACCCTGAGAAAAGGGGTACTAATGGTGTTGCTTTAATGTTTGCTGTTTCATTTCCCTCTACTTGAATTAATAATTACATTTTTATTTTGACTGGCAATCATTTAATTTTTCTCTAGTGACATCTGTTTTACCCATGATGGTAATTGATAAGCAATTTCCCTGTCTTACCTTGACCCACAGGCTTATTTCCCATTCTTCCTATTTTCTCCACTATGGTTTGGCCCAGGGCTAACCCACCACAAGATGTTACACCTTTAAATATGGTGAGGGGAGATCTCTTCATAATAACTACAGTTTAGTCTAATTTAACTTTAGAAGAAACATAAAATCACCTTTTTACTGAATATTTAGTTTGCACAAGCCAGGTGACTAGGCAAGCTGATGCAGTAGTTTCTAGAGGGATTCATAGGAAAATTGCTTTTATGTCCTGAAGCAAAACAGCATTCCATATTTCACATAATAATAAAATATATCCTCAGGGTAAGTAAGTTGTCTCTACTTTTAAAACAAAATACAATTCAATTAGTATGCAAAAGTGAAGTACTATTTTATGGGAACAAGTAACTCTCCTGAGCTTACCGTTTTAGCAGATTCTAATACCTTTTGTAACAGTACACTAGTTGCAAATTAACTCTGGTTGGCCATAACCGACCAGATTTATAAGATTCATTGAAATGTTAAGCATCAACTAACAGTTAAATTACAAGATGTTCAAAGATGTGCTTAGTTAAGTTAGAAATGCCCTTTAATACAGCTTAAGTTTTGAGTATCTGAAACTTTCAGCTTGTTTGAAAAACATATAGGTATATACCTGGAACAGTTAGTTTAGATGAGCATGTAATTACTATGTATCTCATAAAACAAACAAGCAAACAAAAATAAAACCCAATCTGATCTCACATTCACATTTTAAAGTATCTAAATATAAATTCAATCGTACCTATTACAGAAACACTTTAAAATACAAGTCAAGAATACTTCAGGAGGCCAGTCATAGATGAATTTAAGAGCAGATTTACCTCGCAGGAGGAATCCAGATGGAGACAATACACTAACTAACCTTAAACATTCATTATTTTTTCTTTGTTTTCATTTTTTTAGTTGACTAAATATAAAGCCATCATTTCAGATGCATTTTCCAGTAAATGCGAAACAAAACATATCTGCAAGCTAAATAGTTACAGACCAAATTGCCTAAGCATAAGTTAATTTTGCTCTGTCTCTCTGGTAAACAGGAAGTAGAGAAAAGCTGCTTGTGTTTGCTAACATCCATAATAGACACTTCTTATACTCCAATGTTTCAGGGTACTGCAAGTCAGAATATTTCTAGCAACAAGGTATTTTTTTTATTATTTTTGTGGTTTAATCCAAGCTGAGAATCAAGCATCACACAGCCACTCACTCACTTCCCTCTCCTCCCTGACCCCATCAGAGTGAGGGAATTGGAAAAGTGAGAAAACCCTTGGGTTGAAATAAAGGCTATTTGACAGGTAAAGTAAAAGCTGCACACACAAGCAAAGCAAAAAAGGGAATTCATTCACCACTTTCCATGGGTAGGAAGGTGTTCAGCCATCCCAGGAGAGCAGGGCTGCATCACCCATAACAGTGACTTGGGAAAACAAATGCCATCATTCTGAACATCACCCCCTTCCCTCTTCCTCCTTCACTTTTATTGCTGAGCACAATGCTATACAGTATGGAATATCCCTTTAGTCCATTGGGGTCAGCTCTCCCAGCTGTGTCCCCTCCCAACTCCTTGTGCATCCCCAGCCCACTCACTCATGGAATGGGGTGAGGAGAAGAAAAGGCCTTGGTTTTGTACCAGCACTGCCCAGCAATAGCTACAACCTCCCTGTATTACCAACACTGTTTCCAGCATAAACCCAACACATAACTCCATAGTAGCTACTGTGAAGATAATTAACCAGTACATTTATGCAAATAGGATATATTTACTATATAAAAAGGATGTATAAATGCCTAAAACAGAAGAATTGCAAAGATTAGCTTTTTAATCAAAACCTGGTGTAACTCTAGAGCTGGTACAACATGTACTCTGAAGAGGAAAATTAGTGCAGGTGGGTGATGGGGCAGGCCAGGAGCAGAGGAAGATCTGTAGCACTGTAGCAAACAGTGACGCACACGAAGCACTGTGGAACTTTAGATTGAATGTTTTCTTTTTTTTTTTTTTTTCCCCACCTTAACCTTTCAGAAGCTTTATAGTTTCCATTTCTTTCCATCTTATGAGTTAGAGATGAGAGAAGAGATTCCTAGTTCACTTAACCTATGTCCATAGTATCACAGAGAGCACCAGGATCTTCAACAGTGGAGGAGTAAAGTGTTTCTAAAACATTTATCCTTATAAATGTTATTATAAATATTATTATAAAAACACTATCCTTATAAACTTACAAAGCAGTGATAGCTGAATGGAATGAGTATGTTTACACTAAGCATCTTGTTAAAAAGAATGGGAACTATCCAACTCAATTTCAGTGTTTCAGATTATCTAGAGGGGTAAGTGAAGAAAAGTTAAAAAAAGTAAATAAAAAACCAACATGAAGGAAATAAAGGATTAATTAAGAGGGAGAAAGTGGTACACAACTTGTCTTCAAGAAATTCACTTGGATTTAAGTTGCCATTAGAAAAATGAAGAGATGAGCTAAACATACTAAACCACAACACAGTAAAGAAGGCGGCACTGGTCTCTGGCCTCACAGAGAAGTGGTTATATCCAGTAGTGATTTTGAGAGTCTTCAAAGCAATATTTATTAGATGCTGAAATTAGCATCTAGTCGTGATGTTGTAGGCATAAACCTGAAGCTGTTTAAGGTTTTCTCGAAACCACAGGGAAATTTTAGTTATGTCATGAAACTGGTACACAACAAATATATTAGAGGCAGGAAAATACACGCTGTAACAGGATGCTGAGAATAAGCCCTACTCCTGGAATTTAGGAGCCTTAACTACACAAGTGGTTCTACTTCCTGGGAATTCTTGTAAAAATCTGCTTTTGAATGCTAAAGGTAATATACCAGTACATGGTTTTTGTTTTATACTTTTGTATAATTGACTCACAGGTGATGGTGCTGCATCTGTGAGGTAGCTGTAATAAAATGCTTGTTTACCTAGCAAAGGAAATTGTAAACAAAAAAATACTATTTCCCCAGCCTATTTACAAACACAGTTTCTGCAAGACTTCTGCTTTACATGGAAGACATTCTCTGAGTACTCCTTCAGGACTGAGTAACTCCGACTTGTTTTCTAAATCCCAGTCTGGTCTAACCAAGAGAAAGGGAGAGACCCACAAAGACGAAATGCACTGGAATCAGTCCAGTTGGTAGATTTGGCTACTGCTGATTAGCTACTCAGACAATGTCACATGCTACAGTATTTTCTAGTCAGACAGAGAGGTACTGAACAGTGTAATCCACTAGCCCGAAGTACTGATCAGGGGTAAGTAACAATGTAGACAAAGAAACCTAAAGTCAAGAGCCTTTTTTTTTTTTTTTTTAATTGAGCTATCTTAAATTTTAGCTTACTATCAAGATAGCAATAGGGGCTTCCAAAAGATTTTGCTCAAACAATAGCTTGGTAATATGTCTTTTGGCCTCTCACATAATAACTGCTTAGGAGAGTCAGTGTTTAAGGGAATTCATGAGTTCAAACACACCATTTAAGCAAAACAAGAGCAGTGTTCACTTTGAATGTTACTTCTATTGTTCACCTTTTTTTTTTTTCCTAGTATTTCTCTCCATCAATCTTCAGTGCAGGATTCTGTAACAGTTCAGAAGACTGAGACGGTTACTCTACAGCAATATTCAAGGTAAAACATATTTAGGGCTGATACTATGTTAATGACTATTGTTAGGTGAGAAAGAAGCAATTTGCTAGCTAAAATTTACAAGATTAATGACACTTCTATATTATGCTGCCAAGAGAAGTTAGTTTAAATATGTATGAACTTACACTTCCATACAAATGCAATAGCGTGCTGTTCATAAAAAGAATGGAAAAAGGTATGCAAATAATGCTGTGTAAAAACCTGGTATTATATCCACTGTGCATTTAGAGTCTTAAAATTCTTTGTCCAGCAATGTGTTTCACATTTAAAAAGCTCATAAATAAATAAACCAACAAACAGGATTAATGTCCTTAAATATGCAAGGTTCCTTTTGTAATAGGTTATTTTTAGTAACTTCAACTATGTTTTCCTCCTCAAATGTTCCCTATATATTGTGCCTAGCTCTTTGTTCCACATTTTTCCTACAATTTTATTTCCTTCAAAAAAACCCCCAAACAACAACAACAACAACAGCAATAAACTACTAATAGGTTTACCAACAGATCTACTGTATATTGGTCTTTCTCATACAAAAAATAGTGTCTATTAAAAAATGAAAACTGTTTCAGAGTCATTTCAGAAGAACTTCCCTGCCACGGTAAATTTGTTCTCATTGTCTGCAAACTTATTTCATCTTTGCAGAGGTGTTGTGCACATTTGAAGCAATAAATGTCGTCTTTGGATGTCTTTGAGTGTGGTGAAGAGTAAAATAAGAATTAGCAGATTCTCTGGAGTGAATCTTCAGTACCATGAGAAGAAAAGGATTGATAATGCAAAAAAATTCCCCATTTTATTTTCAGCCTGGAATGCAAATATCTCCCTAAAGGTATTAGATATTGATTTCAGAACAACAAAAGCAGCTTCCTTTGGTTAAATTAAATGAAAATAAATATAGTCTCTCAAAGTATCTTTTTAAGACTAAATTAAAGCTTATATGTAAGAAGAAAAGATAAAAGAGGGAAGAAGAATGAGAGGGAAGGAAAGAGAAAAAAGAGAGTAGCAGGCAACAAAACTAATGAAATAACCATTTTGTTGATTAAATGTTGTTATGGACTGCTTCAGTCCCTTAAGTAATAGTTTTCAGACTATAAACTTAATCAGCATATTCTCTGTTATATTGTATATTTGTTTTTGCAGGTATTTTTCCTCTGAGATTAGCATATTATAGATTTTCTGTATATGTGACATTTTATTGTATATACAGCTCTTAATAACATTATGCCATTAGATCAAAAGGTGTAGACAAAATTCAGGCATGTCTGCAATTGCTGCAGTTACAATTACTGTAGCACTGCCTGGGCATTAGAGTCCCCGATTTTGGATGGTTTTGCCACAGAATATGTGGTAACCTCTATGGGCAGTAGCTCCCCCCAACCAAAGACTAACAACAGAAAATGTAAGATTTTCCCAGTATTTAATATGTGAACCCTTCAGGCCTTATCAATCCAATTAGTACAATCCAATTAGATCAATTACAGAAAACTGCGTCTTCATTGAGTTTTGCACATAGAAAGGGATAAGTTATTTTTGTTCTGTAGTTTGTTAAAAAAGTTTCACCTTTGTGGAAGGCACATGCTCATATCAGATTTTACAATTTAGATAATGGTCTGAAGAGAGACAATTTGACAACTGAGATGAAATACTAACAAAATTGTAGTAAATCAAAACAGATGCAAACATATACAGCATTATGAATCCTGGCTTACAAGCACCAATACTTAATTCTAATTATTCTCATAATCTCTCTAAAAGCATGGTTAACAAAGTAATTTCACTGATTTCAACACTATTTTCCCAGAATGATACCATCATAAAAGATGAGAGTTTGACCTATGCTTATGGAGAACTTGCTACACTAGAATGTGGAAAGTAATGGAAATCTTTAGTTCAAGGTGATACAAAGTATAAAGAGGGAATTGAGAAGAATTCAGAATTACTTTTGAAGAAATAGAATAACCTTTAACATAACCTTTTATAAAAGCGAAATCAGATTTTTAATCCTTTGTTACTTACATGAAATAAGATTTCATTTAATCATTTGTAGCTGGTGTGTTTTCATTACACCCATCAAGTTACTTGGTTAGATTTCTTAATTCCTTTCCTGCCAAACAGAAGGAAATCTGATGCCGGGAAAAGTAAACTTTTTTGAACAACCAATTCAATTAGTGATAGATTTTGTTGGTGTGGGGTTTTTTTTCCTGTTTTCTTAGGGGTTTTGTTTAATTAAAAGAGAGGCTACATTTTTGAAGTCACCTTTTTTTGTACATGTCAAGTCATGATGGAAAACTAGTCATTAGAGTGAAATGCTTTAACATCCTATGTCCAACAATGAACAATGTACATTTTAGAAAACTATAAAATACATGAAATAGACAATTTGCATAACATGCCAAGGAGAAAATTAACTCCTATTATCAGACAGTTCATATATGGATATTAGCTTTATAGAACACTATAGACCTTTAAAAAAAAATCTTCCCTACTTAAGCCTTAGTGGTCTCAGACTGGAATAAAAAATGGATTTCAAACACTGAGAAGCTCTGCGAACCATGTCAAAAAAAAAAAAAAGTTGCAAAAATCTTCTCTATTACCAACGTTTGTGGACTTTAAATAAACCTGATTCTGTGAACACACATACTTTCCCTAGTGACCAAGGCAAAACAAATATGTCTGTTATTCTAGAACATGCTGTGGTGTGTATATTAATACCAAATGTTTCATAACATCACCAGTAAAATCTGGTTTGTTTTCATTCAGTTCCTTGTTTTCCTTCCTTCTCCACATGGCAGTGGAATATGTATCTGTGTATATATTTTTTTTAATTTAATGGTTGATGTTGCAGAGTTGCCATAGACCAAGAAAAAAATTATTCTTTATTGAAGATTTGATGTTTAAATTGTGCCTGAGTAATAGAGGGGTTTTTTAATATTTTACTTTTGCATGATCAAAAGAGTTAATATTTTTTTTGTATAGATTATTGCTTGATGTCTTAAAAGGTGTTCTTTATGTATGTATTGGTTTATTTTTTTATTTTTTAAATTATCTGTCAATTTTGGTTTTTTATTTTAGAGTTGAATAAATAATTAATTTTTCATATATATTTTTACTTTTCCCTCATCCACACATGAAGCTGCTCCGTAAATTAATTTTGTTAAATCGGACCACAAAATCTAAAGTAATACCTACCGATAAACAAACTGAAATTCTTCTTGTCTACTGCATAATTTTAGAAGTGTTACTCGAAGCTCATTCAGTTCTTATATCTACACATTTTAATTCTGTGCAAGTTCCAGTTGGACTTCGCAGCATTTTGATTCTATCTAAACAAAAGCTTCACCTGACACAAAGCAAAACTAAGTCCTCAATTCTACTCTTATAGTCATTCTTGAACTTGGGCAAATGTTGTGTATGTTTTATCTATTTTTTTGTTCTTCGACAGAATTAAAATGTCCTTAAATTTTGCATATTTATTTTCTATCAAGGCAGAGTAACTATCACACAATTTCCATCCTAACTGAGTACAGCTCCAAAAGAATAAGTACAAACACAAAGGAGGTTTTCAGAGAAATCTAGGTAAGACTTCAGGTTTTCTAAAATCAAATAAAGAAAATACCATTTCCGTGTTTTAGTTTGCATTAAAGAAAATGCACATATAAACAAAATTTCAAAAAAGAATCACAAACAAAATCTCCACAAAAGTTTCTCACTGCAGTCTATAACTGAACAGAAATACAATGACAGCTTCTAAAATTATTTTCCTCAAGATGATTTTACATCCTCTGTGGTTAGACACATTCATATAACGTGCTTGTTGCTACACAACAACAGACACACAAGTCCGCACTTTTTTCCAGTCTAGCTAATTAAGTCATAATTAGCATGTAATCTATCCAAATTATTTCTTTTCTAGGACATCAGGTTATTGTTTTATTTGTTAAGTATTCTCATAAAGACGTCGGATTCTCTCCGAGGGCTGGAGAACAATCTTTGGCCACAGAAATGCCTACTTAAGTTTAGCATGCAGTCAGAGGCCCATCAATTTCAAATGCTGTTCATTCATCAGTGCACATGGTTACTGGGGAGAAGTTCATACTTTGACTGAAAGCAGCATGTAGTGTTAGAAAATAAAGAAGGCTAAAGTAGTTTTTTTGTGGTTATCCTTTTTTTGAGTAGTTTCACTCCAAGTGTTGCCAGAATTCTAACAGTAGATGGTGATGTGTTTAGTGAAAAATATATTCATTGAGGGGATATTCCAGTTGTATTATTTAATGCCAGCAGATGTTATACAATCTTAACAATATGTCTATTAAATTTAAGACACTCATTAAAATATAATAAGTATTTGAAATTGCCATGATGCAATGTAATATCATATATCATATCAAAAAGGAAACATTTATGATAATGCAACATTGATAGCACTACTTCCATATATGATAAAAAATTATTTAATATAACCTTTAATAAACTGATATCTAGAAGATATTGAAAGCATATGAAATTAAAGTATATAATAAAGAAAAAAGGAAAAATGGAGGAAGTCTGCCTAATCTTAATCTTTGAGACATTGTTTATCACATACTTTTTCTTCCTTGTCCACTATTATTCATTTTGTAAATCCACAAAATACCAACTTTGGTGAAGTCAGTCAATTTTACAGATGCACCTGCTTTCTGACCTTTTAGTGTCAGTGCTGCACTTAGTGCAGGAATAGTCTAAAGAGTTTTAAATATTGGAAGTCCTTCAGACAAAACATATCTCCTTAAAACGATATATAAAACATTTTGTTTAGTTGAGTCCAGATCTTCACATTGTGTAAACAAGGATAATTGAGAATGAATGTTTATAGCTCTCAGATACAACCAGAAATATTAAATAATTAGATTGATAGCTATACCCTTGTGGATGTGTGCATTTAGAAACTATAATATTGCATATCTTAGAGTGATTACTTGAATATTTATGTTACAAGGCAGAGTTCATAGTAGTGTAATTATACATATAGTTAACTTGAAATGCATGAAACTCCTTGAGCATTTTTCAAAATTAGCAACAATTAACATTAAGTCCTGCTTTATTATTTAAAATGTTATACTGATACATATGTATACGCCCATCTCATAAAATGCCATTAAAAAATTAACTAAATTATTAAAACATATAGAAAGTAGGTAAAAGCAATTGATACAATATCTATTTCAATCTATTTCAGGCTTCCAGACCCCCGTTTTAAAGATCCGAAATTGAAAATTACTCCATCCCAGGAATTTCAACAATTAAAGCAGAACAATCCGTTACCCTTTTTTTCCCCTGATTTTTTGTTTTATTTAATGGCATACATGACATTAGTGGAGACAAAATTGACAAAGTTTCAGGAAATTTAGTGCAATACAGAAAGCCTAAAGAAAGTACCATGAACCCAAAACCTTATTATCTGTCTATATATCTATCAATAGTATGCAACATTCCACTAATAAAATATGTCAAGCCAGAAGAGTTACCTAAGAATTTCTTGTTCCCAGAATGATTTCGGTATATTAAGAATGTGGAACAGGTTTATTTTGGCCTGTATTCTCTGTAGCTATTCATACTGAACATGATAGCTTTCACACCAACTGGGCTAGGACATGTTAAGCAAGTCTGAATGCTGTAATCTATTGACAAAAAACACTGTGTTTCTGTAAATTGTAGTAAAACTGATATGGAGAGGAAAGCTGAGCCCAGATTTTGTGTTCAGTTGACAAAAATATCTGGCCTTTCTAATACAGAATAATTCAGTATTTTACTATCAGGTTTAGCAAACATAATCTTGGAGACTGGAGCCACGGGGTGTTGTTCAGAAAAACCTTTTCAAAATATTTCTTGCCTGGTTTTTCAATAAGCAATGAAAGAGGAGGAGATTTAAGCTTGCCTTTTTACTCCTTTTTTTTTATTATTGTTTTCCTCATAAGTCCTATAAAACAGGACACATTGATATGACATCAACACTGAGTGTATGCCTTGGTTTCAGTTTAAAGGAGTTCACTCAACATATTTTGTTTTTTTAAACATCAATCCACTTTCTATAGTGCATCTCAAGAAGGCGAATTATCTTCTCTTTCAAGATGTAATGAGATGTGGTGGGTTTTAAGTTTCTGAGAGGTAAAAGTATAACATTTTAAATAAGTTTTGAAAAATTCAAAATCCTGGTCTAAAAAATATGATATGAAAATATTGAATCATCAAAAATGCAATGACAGGAAAATCAGTAGATCTCCAGACAGTGAATCTATTGTTCTTGTATGTACTTACATTCTTTATGCACAATGTATTTTCTTTAACATATGTATTGAACTTTCTTTTTTCTATTGACCACCATTTATAAGAAACCATGTTCAGTTTTAAATGTTGCTCAATAGATGCTCTTTTCTCCCTCTGTCATTTTACAATGCTAAATATGACATAATAGAGGAATATATTATACAATGTAGCAACTGAACATCATACAGTACTTTTATAATCCAGGTAAAATTTTTGTAAGCACCGAACATTTTAAAGGAAGTAAAATTTTGCTTTCTACTCATGGAAAACATCATCAAAATTCTGTATGCTTAGGGCAACACTAATAAATATGTGTCATATTTTAATATGATAAACTCCAGTCTTACTCTTTAAAATATTTATTTCCTGTTCTATTCTGATGTAATATTAATTTCTGACCTTGGGATTTTGCATTTATTACACATGCAGAAAGCTGCAGAAACAAAGTTTTCCAGATACCTTAAAGCAGAGGTGGTCAAAAAGATGGTGGTGATGTTTTATAAACTGTATCAATTTCAACTCACTTCTAAAGAGATATTGCTGCTGCTTCCTGTTGGGTATCTTGAACTATCAAGATCTGCAATTACAGATTTTCTTTTCATCTTCTCTGCTGCAGGTGGGAAAAAGACATTCTGTGTAATTCTGGTTTTTTATCGAAAATATAACTCAATTGCGTAATTTCTCAATTTTCCCAAGAATTTTCACATTAAGTTCAAAACCTTGCTGAAAATAGTTCTAGCAGGTTATTAAACTTAAATATCCATCCCTGAATTTTTTGGTCGTAAATATAAAAAGTAAAATTTATGTTGCAGTTATTATACTCAGACATCTGATGTCAAAACAAGGTTTTGTTTCATTCTTTATTTCAGTTTAAATATTTTTTTTTAATAAGAGATGTTCTTTATTTAGATGATCATGTTTAACAGAGTTGTGCAAATTTTAGAAACTAAAGGAAATAAAAGAATGAGAAAGCAATTGAAGTATTGAAGAAAGTATTGAAAAACAGATTACCTTATTTTTTTATATTTGATGCAGAGTTTTCCTTGCCTTTTAAAATGAGGATGTTAAGTCAGTTCCTCGCTCTGTAATAAACAATGTTTATCTTCTAAACCAGACTTTTTATTGACTTTTTTAGATTAATATGGTCACTGTAAAATAAAAATTCTAAATAATGATTCCAGTACAATGTGCCTCATTGACCACTGACAAGTAATACACAAAAGTGTCAGGATAAAACTAAAGTGTGACTTATATATATTATAATCTAGGATAATTTGAATGAATTCTTTGATCAATCTGATTTTCAGGAATTCTGAGAGCTACATCTCTCTTGAGTACTTGGTATTTTGGCAAAATAGGTCCATGCTTCCTACCTTGTTATTTGCTCCAGATACATGATACTCCTTAGGGATAAATTCATCTACTTTTCCAGTTTTCTTGACATCTAAAGTCAGAAATTGTTTCTGGCTGCAAACAGATGGTGTTTTCCCCTCTTATGTAATGCCCCTACCTAAAAAATGCAGAATGTTCTGCAGCTAACTCTTACTTCAGATATCACTTCTCTCCGAAGCATTTAAAATTTCTACTTAATTTTTCCTTGTAGAGAAAATTATATTCAGTGGCTGTAACCTTTAAGTAAAAGAAATTGGCAGTACATTTGGCTTCATTGTGGTGTGCAGTTTACTTCTCATTGTTAACATTTGAAGAAAATTAATGTCAGAAATTTGGCCCAAAAAATATTCTGCTGCTTTGTCAGTACCCAGGTATGTGTTTTTCCTTTCTGCCAAGTCTATAGTAATCCTCTTTAAATAAAATGTATTGTGTTAATTCAAAAGAGCCAGCAAAATATTGATTTTTGCTTCCAACTCTAAGATTAGTGATTGGAGCACATACAACTTCATGATTAGTTTGCCAGTTTTTTCCATTTTATATAATGGGCAGAAATGTCACACAACCTAAACTAAGTAAGGAAGGAGTAAGTACTATAATACAAGTGGTTTTGAGATAATTCTGCAGTATTTCATCAGGAAAAAAAAATGTTGAAAGAACACATTTGGTCAGTTTGTGTAAAAGTTGCTGAAATGTCACAAAGAACTACTTCTTCCTAAGGTAAGGACTGCTATATAAACAGAAACACAAATATGCTTAATATTCCTAAACAATTACTTTTAAATTTCACAAAATCTAAAAACATTAATGTGAAATTTTTATTGCTTATAAAAGATTTAATTTATCTCTGCAGTTAAAGGTTCTTCACACATCTTTGCTAAGTGGTCAGCATGATTGTTCCATCACAGAGATTTGTATCAGTGCTAGTTTTAAAGAACATCTCTGTCCATCTCTTTTGATTCCACTTGAAAAGCAATGTGTTATTAGCAAACATTTTCATTGTTTCAAATCTTTGTCATAAACTCAGTTATGTATTACTGGGAAGAAAAAGGAAATATTTTGGACACATAAACCCTTTCTCAAACTTCAAGCTGATTATGGACTGCAAGCTTTTTCTTTAAAGGGATGAATAATTACATAGATTAGGTAAAAGGGGTTTGGAGTTTGTGTCCCATAGGATTATACTACTTATAATAGTAATGATGGCATTACCATATAATGGTAATGATAGCTGAGGTTTGTAAAAGTTGATTTTCAGATATTAGAAGGTTAGGGCAAAAAGACTTACGATTACAAGTGCATCAATTCTTAGTCTGGCTTGCAATAAATTTGAAATCCCAGATTAAGCTGGAAGCACCGATTATGTCTCTGAAAAACAAATCGTACTTTATTATTCAGTAGTGATTTCAAGAACTTTATCAGTGCGATACTTACCAAATCAGCATGCTAAACAGATTGAAAAGAACTTAAAACTGCTTGAAGTATGGCTATAAAGTGTAGGTGTTTAAAGTTTTCCTGGTCAATGTCTATTTGCTAAGGAACTCCGCAACCAAGAAAAGAAAAAGAACAGGTCTCCTTTGAAACACTATCAATGTTTATGAAAAAAGAACCAGTTGTAGAAAAAAAAAAGTGAGGATAAACTAAAACTGTAATTTTTTAACTGACTATTTTTTTAAAATGTTTGACATTTTATAAATGTTTGCAAATATCACAAAAGATATCTTCATAAGGAAGCTTTGAAGCTTGTGAGATTTATACCAGCACAGAATTAGCACACTTAAAGTAAGCTTGGAGGCCTTAAGATTTACATAATCCGTGGCAACTTTCCATTCAAAAAAAGAAATTGAAACTTTCAAATTTAATCAAAATCTACAAAATGGAAATAGTTTCATTTTTGCAGAAATATTTTTAAATAATTGCACAAATGTTCACCAGGAAAAAATAAATACTGCTAATGTAGATACATACAGAAATATCTTTTTCTTGTCCTCTACAAAAGTGGGAATACAATTCCATAGAGATTTCCATGACATGCATTAATGTCTGATTTGCATCATGATTTTCATGTTATTTACACAGAAATTGTTAGGTAAGCATTTTTCTACTACTTAAGATCAACAATTACATTTTTAGAAAACGTCTTATGTGGCATAGGTCAAAGCATAAAGTTGTCTTTGTGAGTCATGGTTTATAATTATTTTATGACTGCTGAGTAAGCACATTTCTTTTATTTTTCTAGACACAGGCAAGATTGAAAAAGGATTAGGATGGCAACATCTTAAAGGATTTTTTTCTGTATAATTTATTGTACTGGAAAGGATAAAGAGTTTTTGACTTTTGAAAGAAAAAATGGAAACATTCATATGCAATATTTGTTTTTACAAGAATAGCTACCTCATCAAAGTATAGACTTTTTTTTCTTTCATCTTTCTGAGTTAGGTCTAGTATTTCTGTCTAAGAAACTTTTAGTGTTTTGTTTTATTACTGCTCTTCTAAACCAAAGTTTAAAGAACTGGGGTGTATCTTATGGCAATTTAGGTAGTTAAGTAATTGTTAGGGGTATATTGATTACTGGAATTGTATGTTCATATTGTAGTTCTGGAGAATTGACTTTTTCCTTGCTGATTCTAAACTCAGACTCATTGGAAACTTAATTAAGAAACAATGCTTTCAAAAATATGCAAAGCTCATATCATATCATATATCATAGACAACCAAGCAGAAATGTTTTTTTAATGCAACAAATTTGCCTTTACATGTGTGCTGGTTTTGTCTGTGGTGGAGTTAATTTTCTTTCACTGGCTAGTATGGAGCTTTGTTTTGGATTCGTGCTAAACACAGGGTTGATGATACAGAGATGTTTCGTCACTGCTGAGCAGGGCTTACACAGAGCCAAGGCCTTTCCTGCTTTTCACACTGTCAGACCAGCAAGGAAGTTGAGAGGCTGGGAGGAAACACAACCAAGGCAGGTGACCCAAACTGACCAAAGGGATATCCCAGACCATACGACATCATGTGCACTTATTAAGTGGGGGAAAGAAGGAAGAAGATGAGAAGTTTGGAGTGACAGCATTTGCCTTCCCAAGTAACCATTACTCATGACAGAGACCTGCTCTCACAGCGATGGCTGAACACTCGCTTGGCCATGGGAATCAGTGAATTAATTCCTTGTTTTGCTTTGCTTGTGTGTGTGACTTCTGTTTTCCCTATTAAACTGTATTTATCTCAACCCCTGAGTTTTTTATCATTTACACTTTTGATTCTCTCCCTGATCCCACTGTGGGGGAGTGAGTGTGCATGGTGCTTAGTTGCTGGCTGGGGTTAAACCACAACAACATTGTATTGTAGCAGACATCTGTCCTACTTATGATCTAGAACTCTGCTAGCTTTGAGAAATATCAAAACAACTGCATCCATGTAACATCTCCTGGGCTCATTCCTACTTTATTAACAACCTAGAAGATAATATGCACTAACCCTCAGAGCCAATGAGTTTTATTTTGTGTCTTTTCCTGCAATGTTGAACAAAATATTTTTTTTTCAGCAGACTGGAAAACCAACTTCATGAAGGAATGAAAAAAAAAGTAACAAGACTTTTTAGGATTTTCTGAAGCACTTTCAAATCTTCTGAACTTATTGAGAACTTTCTCTATTGACTGTAAGAATTCTTTTTGTTCAGTATATTCTTAATGGACTACCAATGGCTCTCTTAGTTGAATAATTAAAAATAAAGAAAAAAAACACCTAAGGACTGAAAGCCCAGGTTGTATTTATTCTAAGTGTGAAAAGAAACATCTTTATTAAAAGGATGATCAACCTTTGATGTAAGTAATCAAAGTGGATTCTCTCTACCAGCATAGCCTAGGTGAAAAATTTTAACTACATGTTATTTTGAAACCAACTACATGTGGAAATTAATGAGGAGAAGGAATTAATTTACTTCACTGTTGTCACTCTTACAGTGCCTATTTGGCAAAGAAAATGTCCAATTAAAGAAACCTTTAATGCATTGTACCTTGATATGTTTCCAACACGTGGTAAAATCCATTTCACAGTAGCACTGTTACAGCAAAGTAGGAGTGCTCTTCTGAGGTTACTGAGACAAGTTAGTGACCTATCATTTCACATCCTGGTTCATTTCACATTTATTTCCCCGTTTAGACAAGTCCCTAGTCAAACTCAGGATTTTATTTATTTTTTTTTATTTAATGTATGGACAACTGTTAGATTATTCCAACCTGTGATAAACAGCATATGAGACAAATTGTAGCTTTTAACCTTAAGCTCCTTGAATATATGCAGTTCTTGGCAAAGAAACCACTTTTCATTACCTCCAATATTTTCCTGTGTCATACTGAATTCCAACAGTATGCCTTGTTAATGCTGTTGCTGGAAATATAAATTAAGTATCAAGCAAGACATTATAAGGGAAATGCTGCTTTTTTTTAACATTATTTACACATTTATTAAGAAGTGATTCTTCGAGTATTGAGAATACCTTGTAGCCACTCTCTTCACTACAAGTAGTGGTGTAAGTTGTGCTGTCTACTGATATTGGCTGGCAAGATTTGTTGGAGGGCAGACGTGTGCTTTGTTTTGATTTGTTTTTATTGTAGCCCCTCTGATAGGGATGATTCTGATACTCTGACACCTTTAGTCTCTGTTTTTGCATGATGTAGCTCACGTTTTTAACTCATGCACTTTTGTCTGATGTGGCCAGGGATTCTGCAGCTGTTAAATCAAGACTCAGGAACTTCTGATTGGTTGAGAACATTCATCTGCAATGAATCCTTTAAAAACATATTGATATCAATAACTGCAAAATATCATCATACCAAACTGGTAACTAATTTAACCGTCATAATTGATCTGATCACTTCTGTGTTTCATAAAACTCAGCTGCCTGAAGCCCTCTCTTTGTACAAAAATCTTGGGTTCCCAGTCTTTTTCCCTTGAAAATCTAATTAACAGTATTCTTTTAAATAAGATTACTTTTTGTGAGCAATTAACTGAAATTCAGTCTGCTTTAAACTTTTCAATATTGCAATGAATATTTATAAACTTAATAGAACTTCACCCTGGTAGGCAATCCCTTTAATCTTATTTGAAGCAGCATGGGGCCCAAGTCTCACTGGATTAACATCATATTTTCTTTTACCACACACACACACAAAATAATTTCCTTGAAATGAAATATTTGACCAACTGTTATCCAAACCTATGACAGTTCAAAGTCTGTTTCAGTAAAGCTAAAGTGTATATATCCATACTATCTGCAGCTCCATGCTGTGATTCAACAATGTTCTCTCAAGCTCATATACACTTCCCTGCACCATTAGCACCTGCTGGCTTGCAAATATGAATCACAGAATAAAAAGTACAGTAACTTTGGTCTTAAAATGGAAGCCAAATAGGGTAAAGATCTGCTATAGAGGAAAGAAAAATTAAAAATAATTTAAAAAGAAAAGCAGACATCAAGGAAGCAAAGAAACAAGCTGGAATAGACCCAAAGAAATATTTTCAGTATTGAATTTCCTGTCAAATTTTGCTTTATCTCCTCCATGTGAAAAGTTATTATTATGAAATTGCTTTTGAAGGAAAAACTTGTTTATATTCTCCAAACAAATGGATATTGCAAACAATTTTCTAGAAATTTTCCTTTTATTGCAACATATGCAAAATACCTGAGAGCTGGTTTTAGTGCTGGGGTTTTTTTAGCTTTTCCTCTCATTAAGTCTGCCATGTGATTTGTGCTTGAAGAACTATCTTGACTAATTTTATTGTCTGGTTTTTATATGTTTACTAGACTAATTCCTTTTGCAACCCTTCAGCTCTCTGTTTCTCACTTGTCTAAGTCCATTTCTCAAGGTCCTCTTTTCCTATGTCCTTTTATTCTGCAGTCTTTCTTTTCTGTTTTCACTGGGGGTAAAGACATCCTTGTGAAAAATGTGTTCTTTTTAATGAACATTTCTGTTTTTGCAGGTGATTTGACAGAGCTGTCTGTCAAGAAAATAGGTGGGTTGGAGCTTGATTGTCTACTGTAAAAAAGAAAAAAGGAAGAATGCAGATATTTAGGATCGTATCACAGCTACATTTTGTGTAAGAGGAGATTTCAATGCAGAGGACGTTTCAAGAGTAACACAATGCAAGCATAAGGAACTCTTTTATCTCTATGAGAAGAGGTTGCTTTAGGTGATGCATGTTCGTGGTGGATCTGTACATAGTCTGTAGGTCTGACTCATACAGAATATGTCAGACTGTGCACCAAGTCTGACATTGTTTCAGAGCTACAGCAGAATCAGTTTTCTTGTGACCGGCTCAAAACTGAAGAAATCTCAAATGGGTAATGAGGTGGCACAGCCCTGGCCAAAACCTTGTGAATTCAGATCATGTAGGGCAGAATACCTAAAAAAATATAGCTGATAAAGACAGGCTAGAAAAGAATGGATACAAAGCCATCCAACTTGCCATCATACCAGACTTTGTATTCCCACATGTAATTTTTTCTTGGAAATTACATCTATTTTTGAAATAAAAAATAACAATAACAATGACAACAACAACAATAATATCAACTTAAAAATATTTGATACATGTTTATTCTGCGACTATATTAGAATGTATTTTTTTTTTAAACTTATTTCTGAGTAAAAGCAATGGCTCTCACACAAACCACCTAAAAAGGCTTTTGGCACTAATGTCATTGAACTTCAGGATCTTTAAATGCAGCATTTCAGGCTTCAGAAATTGGACTTTGCTACAAAAAAATAAAATTAATTTGAAAAAAAACTAACCAGTGCCACTAGCTGCAGTTATTTTTGGATGGTATGTGGGCTATGTCTTGATACATACTGTTCCTGGTGTGTTTTCTTAAAACACTGTATTGGGTTGGGCTGAGATGGAGATCATTTCCTCATAGCAACCCTCAGTGTTGTGCTTTGCATTAGTAGCTAGAAAGGTGTTGATAATACACCAGTGTTTACATTAGTGCTGAGCACAACATCAGTGCTGTAACACTCCTTCCCCAATCAAGGGCAAGGTCCTGGGAGGGGACACAAGTAGACCAGCTGACTCAAACTGACCAAAGGGATATTCCATGCCATATGATGTCAGCTGAGATATAAAAGCTGAGGAAACAGGGAGGAGGAAGGGGAGGCATTTGTTGTTTACAATGTGTGCCTGCTGATGAACTGCTTTATGTGTGGAAAGCCCTGCTTCCTGGGACATGGCTGGACGTTGATGCTAAGAGGAAGTAAAGAATAAACTTTATTTTCTGCTTCGCTTTTGCACGTGCAAACTTTCACTTTTGCTTTAGTAAACTGCCTTATCTCAACCCACAGGTCATTTCTCATCTTATTCTCTCTCCCTGTCCGCTGGGAAGGGGAGCAACAGAGTAGCTTGGTGGGCACCTGGCATCCAACCAAGGTCAACCCACTACACACACGATCTGAACTTTGACAAAAGAGTAACCGGCATTAAATCCATACTACATGTCACCCAAATCTAAACTGAATTCCAGAAGAAAAAGTTGTGCATTTTATTTTTTTTATCTCACAGTTGTCTACAGGCCAAATTTCAAAAATTTGCTCTAAACGAAGGTGCAAATCTTTCCATAATTTAAAAAGTGCTTTAAAAATTTAAAAGCACACTAAGATATGTTATTCCCACAAGCTGCAGTAAACTTGCTCTGCTGTCCCCTAGATCTAGGGTAGTTCTATTTTCAGCCCTACTGAAGAGGGGAATAAGAATTATCTTTCAATCTTCATAATAATAATTAGAGTGCTCTCAAAGACTCTCAAAGAGATGTTGACAAAAGCTTCCTTTAGGAAAGTTTAACTGCTTGCCATTTTGTAGATAAGCCTGAGTCCTGACTGATTACAAAGTGATAATTTCTGGATTGAGTAAGAATGTATACATACATTCATCTTCCAGATAAAAAGTAGGGAAAACAGCCATAATCTGCTGAATTACTTCAAACCAAGCTTGATCACAATTGTTGCTTTCCTAAGAAAGCAAATACCTTGTTAAAGTAAATCTCCTGTTACATGTCCAGTTAAAGGAAAGCTTTATATACGGTAACAGTGTTCTGTTGTTTTCCTTCCTTTATCCCATACCATCACATGTACTAGCTAAAAAAACTAAAAACACTTAAAAACTATACAGACTGTTAGTAACTTCCACTCCTAATTTCAGTGTTTTCTACATGCCCACACATTCTATCTGTCCTACTCAAATAATTTTTGTTGCTTTCAAGGACAAAGAGGATAAATGCTATATTTAGTATCCTTTAATGTAACACTTCTATTACTGAACTGTTTAAAATTGATTGCATAGACAAAGTCCCTTGAGATCTACATTTTTTCACCTTTAGTCCAAGGCTGTTGTTATCTTCAGTAGTTCTTGTCCAATTCTAGTCATAATTCTGACAAAACTATTACTTTGACTGATGTTTGATTTTGATAGCAACCCAATGTGTCATTTTATTACAAAAAATCTGCACATTTTATTTCCTACCATTTCTCTAGTGATGTTCACTAACTTATTTCAGATGCCACAGTGTTTTAAAACTGCCCAGAGGGATGACTTTCCTTATTTTCAATTGTCTTTTAATAGGAAAAAGAATTCAATATGGAATAACTCTGTTAGATGAATGCGTTTCATTTTCTAGTTTTTCCCTATGAAGTACAAAAAACAAATGTATCATTTAAAGATAATTCTGAGAATCTTATAATTGTACCACTTAGATCCTAGAGGTATAATTCATCATTATTCTGCTCGCAGTTGCCAAGGTGTCTCAGTCAAACACTTCTTTTAAATTTTATTTATGAAGTTTATTTTAATAATTGGTCCATGAATAAGGCAAAATACATAATTTCATCTTTTTATCTTCACCATTATAAAAAATTATTTGGATTTGCTATTGATAGCTAATTATAGTACCTATTGTATTAAGAATGCACTTCTTAATTAAGATTAGTTTCTTAATACTAGTATTTCTCTAAATTTTTTTAAATTAGAAGCATTAATGTAGTTATGCTCTATCAGAAAACTGTCATAAAGTTTGTGTTTGAAAACTTAAAATACTTTTTTTCCTCTTTGTTCACTTAGCTATAAGTATGCCTCTAGCATCCTGAGAAAAAGTTCAGAAGGAAATAAGAGTGTACCAAGAGCACAACAGAGATTCAAAAAGTCTGAATCCAATTTGCACATGATCAAACTGTTATACAACAGCAAGCCACTTAACTGCTCTTTAAATAAGAAACAAAATCTCTCTTTTCCCTGAAGTCTAGGACAAAAAGTCTGTCTCTTGTTCTGTGTACACAGAATGTAACCCTCATTTGGGAATATTCTATAAAATAGTATCTTGACAATCTTTACAGGAAATAATAAGCAAACCCAGATATTGTTGTTACAGAATAGCATTTTCATGTGTCTTCTGATTTCTAGTTTTTAAGCATTTCTGTAATATGCTGATATTTAAATATTGATTTATATTTTTTTTCCTTTTAAGGGACAACTAATAGCCTATTTATGCATCTATGGTCCTTTTTTTTTTTGCAGTGCCCTCAAGGAAACTATACTGGAAAGCACTGGTTTAGGGTTCTTGTCAAAGGAATTCAAAGATAACTTCAGTAAGTAGTTTGAGGATGTGAGTGCTTACAAGGATGTAAGTGCTTTATAAGGAAGATCTTCAACATGAGAAGAAGGTTGAAACTGCAGGTACACTTCCCAGTTACAAGCCCTCTAGTTCTGTAGATCCCTCCCCTGATAAAAGGAAAATTTTAAACTCCAACGGGTTGTACATGAAAGATACTCATGACCTAACAGTTCTTAATTAAATTTTCCATTACTACTACAGTCAGTAATGACCAGGAAAGTACAGTGTGAGCAGGAAAACTCTATGGCTCCAATGGGCCAGAAGTGCCTAATATAGAATTTATATATCATTAGCCTTTTTTCAACTATTTATATTTCCATCTACTTTGAATTTTTTTTATTTTAGGACTCCATTGCCTACGTTTATGACTTTTTTTTTTTTTTAATTTCAGATTACCACTTCCAGTTTTCCACAGAACTATGCATTTTTCTCTTGATATTAATCTTCTGCAGGTAAAAGGAAATTAGTTACAATTTTATCAGAACATTGGGGGGTTTTAAATTTAAACTCAAGTGACAGCACAGAAATAACTATTTTGGTGTAGAATCATTATATATCAGTTCAAACTGATATTTCTGTAATTTACAAACTCTTTGCTAATGCCATTGATATGCTAGCAGATACATTTCTGTCTGAGAAGCATATTTAGGGGTGTAGGTCAGACTTCTATTACTCCTGGGCGTAGATCCAAAAAGGAACATAAGCTTTGCCTTCTATAGTGCACTTACAACTGTTTCCAGTTCTGTAGTACACTTTTTTTTTGTGAATATCACAAGTCTTCTCACCCTTGAGTAAGTGAATCACAGAATCACAGATTGGCTGAGGTTGTAAGGCACCTCTGGAGGTCATCTGGCAAAACACCCTGCTTAAAACAGTTTTGAATAACTCGAAGGACAGAGACTCCACATCTCTATGCAATCTATTCCAATGTTCTACTACTTCACTGTATTCTCTGTCAGAATTTCCTGTCTTCCAATTTGTATCCGTTGCTTCTCATCATGTTATGAGGTACTACTGAGAAGAATCTGGCTTCATATTCTTTACTCCTTCCATCAAATATTCTTTCCAAATTGCATAATGATAGTCCAGATAAAGTGCTGACTGCTAGAAGTCTAGAGCGCACATTAGGTAAAAGATACCTTTGTACTTGTTCTGTTTCTGTTCTTCTTTTCCTAAATACCTCTGTCTGTTCTGTCCTCTGTCAGAGATGGAAGAACGAGGAGAGAATCTCTATTCAGTGGGAATTTTTTTATAACTCTGTATGCAAGCTACTCCAGGAAATAAAAATACTGCAGTGTTGCAGATAAAAGCTCTATCAATCGAAGTAAAATGGTTGGTCTGTAGTTATGCATTATGGGAACCAAGTTTTCTGTCTTCATAGAAAGAGTGAATGTAGTCTGATATTCCTAGGGAATTAAAGTACTTGGATTAGTACTTTCATATTGAAAATCCATGTGACTTATCTAAGTCATTTAAGATTCTTTGCACATTTGACCTGTCATCTTGACATTTAATTTTGAATAGTATGATGGTTTTGTTCAGTGGATTCAATGTGTTCCGTAGCAGTGAGAATGAAGACTGAAATTATTATGTTTGAGAAAAGTAATCCAAAAGTTTTGTCTGAACCTGTCAAGTTTACAGTCCCGAAGAGTCATGGATGCAGGTTTTCTTTGGAGAAACATGGTTGGAAGGAGGGAAGGAAAATAACCCCCAAGTCTGTCAAACTTATCTTTCAGATTATATGTTAGCCTGACCAGTATAACTGTATCATGAAATGTTTAAGTATGAATTAACAATAAAAAAAAATCAAAACTGTTTATGTCAAAGATCAGATGGAGAATGAATCAAATGAATATGTAGAACAGTTCTTCTTGGTGCACTATCATATGTATTTCAGCAGTATTAAGAGATTATTGATATTTTTTGCATTGCTGTAATTTTTACAATTAGATTTTCTGATTCATTGAATAACTTTTGTTTTTCCTATTAAGACCTTTATAATTATTCTCTGACTTTAGCCAGCGTTCTTGCAAATCCACTTGTATCTTTCAATTGAAAAGCCATATTCTGTAATTTAGGATGTATTTTTAAAATAATTTCTTTTGTCGAGTATTAGTTACCATTATATCATTGTTCTGTCTACTAAATTTTTTTCCGGGCAAATTACAAATGCAATGTTGTAGCTTTGGTGAAACACTGTGTATTTGCTTTGCTGTTGGGAGTTACTTATCCAGCTAAAACAGTTTAATGGTCTCTGGTTACACCTTTTTTCACCTCAGGTTGTTTCATATTTATGTGATGCTGCGAATACACCTCTCTCTCATAACCTGTACGATACATTTAAATTCTATGTGTCTTTCCTGCTTCAAGAGCTAAAATAATCTTGGTAGTTTGCCTTGAAGTATGTTGGTCTGCCTTCAAGTTGATAACATGCACATTTACAGTGCAAGTTCCTGAGACATTTAAAGCAGTTTCTATTATCCAATGTCCTTGTCCTTCATGATTAAATTTTGAAAGTCACATTTGTTTCATTTTTTCTGATGAAAAGTGTTATCAGCAAAATGAGATTGGTACACAACTTAAACATCTCTTTCTAGTACCCCTACAGGGATGTGATGGATGTCATTATGCAGATCCAAAATGTGCATTCTCTGCAATTTTTCCTGATACTTCCACAGACTGCTATTAATAGAAAAATGTACTTTAAAATCCTGCTGGGTTCCCAATTGCTTCATAAAATCTAAGCTGTTTGAATTAATAACTCCAGTACTTTTTAATTAAGAAATTTAATCCTTCTCTATCAATAAGTTATTTTCCTATGCATATTTCTTCTCTTGTATATGGTTCATTTATCAGTTTGTTATTTTTTCCTCCTTTTCTTTTTATTTATGATTTTTATTGGACTGAAGAATACTCCTGTTATGTTAATGTATTTTTCCATTTCTGTTTTAGTTGTTGTCAGTAAAATCAACTGTTTCAATTTGCTATATATTTATAAAATTGAATGACTATTAAAGTAATATCTTCCTGCGGCAAAAGTTGTTGTCCAATTACTGTCATTTTCTTCAGCACTAACGTCAGATTTGCTGAGGTTCATGTGATCTTGCTACTTTCTAATAATAAGTGAATTCTTTTTAAAGTGACATGTTAAAAAGTTAACCATGATGACCTTATTCATCACTAGCAGTACTTATCTCATGGAGAATCACTTTGACTTCACTAAGACTTCATATATAATAAGCTAAGTAGGCTTAAATGCATCACCATTTGTCAGTCATACTGGATTTGGCATTTTAGATTAGAGCTAAACCAGCAACTCCTTTCTTTACCAGTCTGCAAAGTGAGCAAAGCTGTGTGGTACTTAATGGCCAGCTGGGGTTAAACCACAACAGCCTTCAGCTAGGGGTCAGAGTGTTGTAAGATATGTAGGCAGGTAACAATCTCTAGGCAAATGGTTCAGGCTGTGAATGTTAACATACAAAATAGGTCAGGAAAATATATTTCTTGTTATTACATTGTAATAAATTAATACCAGAGTACATCCAATACCCACGCATATCTCCAAGTGTTAAGCAACTTTGGTGACTTGCATGAATCACTACCTGCTTTCTATGATTTCTCTCAAAATTTGTCTTCCTCTACACTTCTAGGAAACAGGTGTTTCTGACATTCTTAGAAAACCTAACTAATCCAATTTCTCACATTTTTCTCCCTTTTCCCATCAGTATAACACCATGCTGTTTTGGGTTTAGGTTTCTCCTCTGATCTTCTTCCTTAGATTTTCATTCCAACTGGTGCATGCACATTTAAAATAATGTCATAACTTTGTATCTCTAACTCTAAAAAGCTCCCAAGCTAAAACAAAACAATCAGAAAGCATATAATGTGTTCTAAACTCACTGGTCCTTCTTTTCCAAATCTCTACTTTACTGTGATATGACTTTTAGAATTAGATTCCTTCCACTAAATTCCTGTTCTCTTCATCTCCTTAGAAGCAATCAGTTAATAACAGCCCTTTTTTCCCAATAAAATTCCTGAATTCTTCATAAAACTTTCTAGCTTTATCCAAAATGTACATGAAAAACAATTCATCCTTGTTCATGTAATTGTTAGTATTCTTGAAATATCAAGTCTTCCCTCCACCTTTCCTTTTCTACAGTAATTTTGGTGTAGATGATCATTAGGCCTTACATCAACTTCAGGTATTTTTACATTGCAGGTTTGAGCAAAGAAAGATCTTAAATGAATCAGCCTCCTGGCATCATGTACTGGGAGATTACTTATCCCATGTTTATCTTATCAAAAGGAACTAGCTTTCTCTGACAAAACTAAACTAAAAACAAAACTAAAAGATACTTATAATGTTTTAAGTGCATTACATTCTCCTCAGCATTTATATGTTTCACCCTGATCAGCACTAGATCCTTCATCTTCACCTGTGCCTTCAGTATGAGGACACAACTGTAAAAAAAGGATGCTGTGTCTTCAACAGACAAACAAAACCTCAAATACAGACCCATTTTGTCTAGTTCCCAGACAAAAGGATGAAGAGGCTTGTTTTTCTAGTAACTGACTTTTTTTTCTAAGGTGCTTCACAATGGAAACTGCAGTGCACAATTAAGTAAATTACTGCCTTGTAACAAAAGGTGGTTGAATTATGATTCATGATGATGAAAAGATGAACAAATTCATAGTTGCACACAGAAAGACACAGACATATGCAATGTATCAGGTTCAAACTTAACCAGAATCAAACATTTCCCAGCTTTATTTAGTAGCATTTATTATTTTTAGGACTATATTTAACTCCATGTACATTGGAGAAACAGGATGAAAAAAATGCAAAATTGCTTTTAAAAAATCATCTTACTTGTGAATTATACATGCTTCTTGTGCAATGTCCCAAAAGTGTCTACATTAATCCCATAATACAAAAATGTCTAATTAGAACAAATTTGATAAGCAACCAGTTATCTACATGAAACATATGTGTTTCATTCTCTGTAAAAGTAAACTTATTATTTCTAAATGAAATCAGAACCATTAGATAGAAAGGCTTACTGAAATACAACTTTCTTCATTACTAAGCAAAATTGGGGATTTCTATTTCAGAAGGGAGCCCACATATCATTCCAAAGTAAATGACAGTAATAGATATAATTAGCACTATAAAGTGTTCAAGAGTCTTGAGGAAATAAGTATGTTGAGTTTGAATGGACAAGATTACTTCTTAGGTATTGCAAATAGGTATTAAGCATATTAGCGTTTTAAACAGGCTTACAGAGAAATAGATAGTATAAGAAGCAACACTCTGGGAAATTAATCTAAATAGATTGTGAAACTCTACATGATTAAAGACTACTTCAAATTGAGTTTCTTCCCTGGATCTTTACACAGTTGTGAAACATTATTTATCATTCACTGAAAGATCTGTAAGACAGAGCTCAGTGACGTTGTTAAAGAGACTTTTATATAGAACTCATTACATGTGGCAGAAATAGTTTAACAGCCCCAAAAAACAGGGGCTTTGTTCACCACTTTGCATTATGCTTTGTGGCTGCTAGGTTTTGGATATCTACAAACCTTAGTGATTTCCATGGAAAATTTCACTATTTCACTAAAATTTGTGTTGTCACAGTTCATGGTTAGTGATTCAATATTTGTCCAGACAATTTGTGGGAATATTAACCAGCTTAAGCTTTCCAATAAGAGAGAACAGTAAGAAAAAACCCACCGAAAAATAACCAATGAATGGTTTTCAGTATGTGCTTTGGTGGAAACAATGAAACCCCAAATATCTGGAGGTATGTTTCCATGAGCATGTATGCAGATCAGATTGGCATTTGGAAAAAAGACCTTAACCTCACTATTCATACTTTTGTGGAACTTTTAAAGAAACTTTTGTGCTTCTTATTTTTTCTTTTTTTTTCTACAGTGACTGAGCAGTACATCTGGAAAAGCACAAGTGTTTAAAGCTTGTGAATATCTGGGAACAGGTTGCATGGGGTTTTGATATAAGTTTTTCAAGAGGTATTTTGGACTACATGAATGTACTGATTGCCTTGAATATTTACCTCTTCATATATTTATCCCATGTACTTTGATTTCAGACTTCTGCCTTATTAAAAATTTAGTTTCTGTTTCATTTCTAGGCATGAATAAAATCTGTTACAACACATCATGTTTGCTTCTACATATTTTCATGATTGTTTACAGTACTTTGAGCAAGAATATTTGGTGAGAAACAGCCATATGCTTGCATTTCACACATATTTTGCACACATTGCAAATATTTCCCAGTATGGCTTTGCATTATCTCACTTTAAGGGTCTTGGTACAATTGTGTCACTTAGTTCCTTTAGAGCACCTCCTTATTTAGTTATTCAGTTCATTAATTTTGCATAGCCAAATATAGTAGCAGGATTTATGGCAATTGAGACTAGTTGCCCTGATTCCAATTTAGTTTGCTAGAAAACAAAGCATGTACAAATTACACGCAAGCAAATTATGGTTATTGTTATTCCCTTAAGTTTATAGATATAGATTTGCTCTTTTCATAGTTCTATACACACCGAAAAACAGTGTGCTCTTCTATGAATTATGACCTGTTTCCATTATTTGGAATGGAAGTAGAATTACCCTTTTTATTCATTCTTTAATTTTAGCAGCAGATTTTTTTTGTCTGGACTTACTTATCGGTAATAACCTAATTACACTGGATCCACGCCTCCTATTTTCCTAAGTTTCTTAAAAGCATAGAGCACTATCATCCCTAGTTATGAAAGTACAACATAGCCCTCACTTACTGTACAATGTTATAACTGACAGAAAATTAGGTTGTTTGTTCAGAAATTAAAACCATTTTCACATGTAACTTCAACTCACTTGAAATGAATAATGAAATATTAATAGAAAGGAAAGCTTCAAAATGCTTTCCTTATAAAATGGTAAAAGTTTTATTTTGCATTTTTCATCAGAGCAGGGGCAGAGTGGGGGAAGCGTTTCCGGAGTAAATTTTATGAATCAAATGAACTGACCAATTTTTTTTCTGTTGAGATGCCCTTAAAACATAAAAGATTTGCCCTCATAATAAGCATAGTTTGGGCATTGGTGTTGAAATTCTCACATTTGGGCTAAACTGGAATATCACACTGCCTAAATTAACAACAAGAATTCTCCCAAGCCAGAGTCCTCTTCTGGGACTGTCTGTGCCAGTAAAAAAGCTTCCCGCTCCTCTGCCTCCAGCTGCTAGTTACTATCTTTCCCCCATAGGTTACTTCTCCCTAAAGTATTCTAGAAACTGTTTCACCACAACCCATCTCAGACTGAGATGCTAATGAAAATCTACTGTTTAAGTTAAACTATGTAATTTTGCCTGAAGATTAGGGATCCTTTGTCTGCTCCCCAAGTTGCATGATTTACACTTTATACCAGTAATCTATATCTCATCTCTACTTACTAGCTCATCATCCTCAGCATCATTCACTTCTGACTATATAGATATTTTGACTCCTTTATCTACTGTGTTCTCCAGTTTTTCTCACTGAAATTTTCAGTAGAACTTCGCACTTCTGTGCCTGTTTTAAAAAGCTGAATTAAATTGGTACCCAGACTGATCACTGAGAAACATTGATACCAACAGCATAGTTTTGGTTTATTTCACTTTTCTCCCCCATTCATTCAAGTTGTCTCTGTCAGAGTTGTAACTTTGCATGCCTGTATACTTCCTGGACCAACCACACAGCTACAGTGCGTTTCCAGTCTCAACATATGCTTGTTTTTTAATGAATGTTATGTTTGTTTTGCAATTGTTATTCTAATGAATAAATTAACCTGTTAATACACCAGTTGACACTTATTTACATTTCATACAGAGTTCTTATGACAGACCTTCTTTCGTAATTAAACTAAGGTCAAAGACACAACTTGTGCATAGTTGCTAACACAATAGCAATACCTAAGTCCAAGCCCTCAGAGAATCCTCTAAGGATCTAAGCTCTTATTCCTAATTCAATCTTCAACCAACAATTGAAATGGCAGGATTAGAAAATGAATTTCAGAGCAATTACCTTTGAGAAACTGTTACAATAAAAGATTGTTGAATAGAAGTCTCAGAAGTATTAGGGAGTTTTGCTCTTTCTACAATTTGACTGAAATGTATTAAATAATAATCTCTGCATATTGAGAGATGAACAATTGGAAAGATAGTCTTCTAAAATAGTCATGTTAGAAAGGAGAAGTCTTTAAAAACCCCATGACAGTGACAATTTCAGTGAACTAACATAAATACAATAAAGCTTTGTTGTTAATTTAAAAATTATTTCTTTCTATTCTTTACTGATTAAAGTAGACTGAGAAATTTCCATAACGGTAGTGGCTACTATTAAGACATCATCACTAGAAGAACCAACAGTTATTAGGAGCTAGTTTTTATTAGGAAGAGAAGAATCTAGCAATAGCCATAAGCCAACAATCCTGCTGTGTGGTAACATTATAAAGAGTAGACGTACAATACCTGAGAATATATAACAGATTAATCTAGATGTGCAGCAGTTGATCTGACAGAATAATTCATTTAGGAACATTAGTACCATGGGAAGATTATTATTTCTTAAGTGTTCTCTAAGTCTCTGTGTGTTCAAGTATGTTACTCAAGAGACAAATAAAATATTCTGTGTTTGGTCTGAGTGAATATTGTTTAAATTTTAAATGGATATTTGGCCTAACTAGGAAAGGACTTCTTCACTGGCACTGTCATACTCTAAATTATTAAAAGGAAATATAAATCTAAGGCACAAAATGTGTGGGTTTTTTCCAATACAGTAGGATTTTTTATTCTTTTAAATAGAGCACCTTTTAAGATATTAGTACTGATAAAGTAACTGGAGGGATGTCGGGTCTCTTACCCCCACTTAGCGTTGGGGCGACCCAGTTCTAGTTCTGTTTTCGTTTGAAGGAACCCATTTCCGCCGGCTGAGTGGATGGGGAGGGGGAACACTCCAGAGCTCAGGGGTTCCTTTCGGCCCCGAGTCTGGAGGGGAAAGCTGCTCCCCCCTCCCCTCCTGCCACGTGGTCCCATGGCAGGCACAGACACAGCACCCCGGGCGCGGAGAGGAGGCAAGAAAGAGATTTACTGTTGGGGGTTACATTTATAGGGCTAGGGTTCACAGGGTTAGCCAATTACAGGTAACGGGAAGGGGTTAACAACCAATGGGAAGGGGTCAAGAGGGGCCAATGAGAGCACTCAAGGTACCTTTCAGGGATATTCTTTCATGGGACAATACCTGCCGTAGGGATCACTGGGAAGAAGAACCACGAGGTAGCAAAAGGATTACAAACAAGCCATCTTGTAATATGCTTTAAACAGTTTTCTCATACCTGCAGGTTTACTGCAACAGAGGGACACTTCAGAAAGCCCACCATCAGTCTTCCCTCATGCCTTGCACAGGCTCAATATCCTTGAAACTACCACTCTGTGGCTGTCTAATCTCAAACAAACACAAAGCAAATATATTCCTGTATTTCCAATAAAAAGTCTTCATCCATAGGTTTACTTGGGACCTTACTAATCCGGTGGTCCTCCAAGTGAGAAGAATTCCCTAGCTACATGAAATCTGTGTTTCTTTTCATGTTATTTTATTAATTGACTCCAAAAATCATGAAAAAGCAAACTGCATATTTGATTCACCCACTAATAAGACTATCACATTTTTAACAACTATTTACTAGTCAAGAAAAATAAATGTCCAGAATATATTGCAGATGTTTAGCATATTATCCTATACTGTAAGAGAAAACACTCAGGTTTTTCAAGCAATCAGTAACTTGAACTCCCATATCCTCTCTTGTTGATACAACTCCCTGGATACTACTTCACTTACATCTTTCCTGAGGACTAAACCATCATGACAGTTCTAGATACATAGAATATAGATGTAGAATCATAGCATAATTAAGGCTGGAAAAGACCTCTAAGATCATCAACTCCAACCTGTAACCTAGCATTGCCATATTTACCTTGTCTCCAATCTAAACCTCCCCTAGTGCAATGGAATCTGTTTTCTCTCTCTCTCTGCTACCTGGGAGAAAAGACCAATCCCCATCTCACTACACTCTCCTTTCATTTAGTTGTAGAGAGCAATAAGGTCTCCCTTGAACCTCCCTTTCTCGGACTAAACAACCCCAGACCCCTCAGCTCTCCTCAGACTTGTGTTCAAGACCGTCACTAGTTTTGTTGCTCTTCTCTGGACACACTCCAGCACCTTAATGTCTTTCCTGAGGGGTCCAGAACTGGGCACAGTACTCAAGGTGCAGCCTCCCCACTGCTGACTCCAGGGGGATGAACACGGCCCTAATTCTGCTGGCCACACTATTTCTGATAAAAACCAGGAGCCACTGACCTTTTTGGATACCTGGGCACACTTCTGGCTCATGTTCAGCCAGTTGTCTGACAGCACTCCCTGGTCCTTTTCCACCAAGCAGCTTTCCAGCCACTCTTTCCCAAGCCTGTAGTGCTTCATAGGGTAGTTGAGATCCAAGTGCAGAACCCAGCACTTCGTGTTGTTGAACCTCACACAACTGGTGTGGCATAGATCAATCCTGTCCAGATTCCTCTGCAGACCTTTTCTACCCTCTACCAGTCAACACTCTCTCCCAGCCTGGAGTCATCCACAAACTGACTGAAGGTGCACTAAATCCCCTTGTCTGGGTTGTCAGTGAAGATATTAAACAGGACTGGGACAACACTGTGCCCTGGAAAACATCTCTCATGACTGGCTGACAGCTGGATGTAATTCCACTTGCCACCGCTCTCTGGGCCCTGCCATCCAAACAGCTTTTAAACCAGCTTCAAATGCATCTGTTCAAACCATGGGAAGCCAGTTTCTCCAGAAGAAGGCTGTAGGATGCCTTTAGAATAGGCATGAAACGTACTTTATTAGGACATTTGTAATCCATCTTGCTGTCCAATGCAGAACTAACACAACTAAAAAGTCTACTATTCTAATAAATCAAGCCTGCAAATGAGAGGGACTCAATTGTGGATAATAAGATGCTAAAGAGAATAGTGGTATAGCACAAAGTAGCAAAAGTCAGTGTCATGACACCATGAAAGTTGCTCATCTTCAGTTCTACAAAGCTATGCAGAGATTCTAGTAAAAAACTGATGTGTGTAATGACATTATACAGGCAGTTCTCAGGATCTTGAAGCCTAAATGAATTATGAGTTGTACTTAGGTGCTAAAGAAATACCCTGTTTGTTTCTGTCCACTAAAGTTGTAGTAGCAAATATTACAGAAGCTTTATATATGCAGCTTTCTGGCTGCAAACAAACTTTATGAAAACTACAGTTAAAACTTTAGTTCAGATACATGGAAAGCTGAAGTGGATACAACTGATTCAGCCTGTGCACAACCTCCTACACAGCCTTCCAGACATTACTTTGTCAAAGAGTTTAAGTAATGAAACCAAGAAAATGATCCAGACATCTTTAAAAGATATTGCAAGTGTCTAAAACTGAAGTGGAGCAAAAATTTTTACACATATCAGCAACAACTATTGGTAACCACTATTGTAGAAGCTGATGATTAAGCACCGATACTGCATACAGAGCTAAATTCAACTCTGAGGTATAACTCAACTCAGAATAACAGAAGAGAAATGGATTTGTGAGATGTAGTTGGTACACAATCAGTAATGTTCAGAGCTATAGAGAGTGCAAGTGCTTACTTTTTTACTGAGAACAGTAATCTCTCAGAACCTATGTAAATAAACCAATGTAATAGTAAATTGCACTTTATTGTAACATATCAAACTTTTATTTAGAAAAAGTGTTGAAGTAAATCTAAATCGCCTGATCTGAAATTGTGATACAGTTGATAGCTTTCTTTCAATTTTATTCAGCCTTTTATTTTCCCCTGAATATATTCACTAAAGATAAACCATTAAATATTCAAGTTCATGATTGTATGAAATGACTTTTTTTCACTGAAGATTGTGTTTCTCCATTGAAATCAGTTATTACATGAGCTCAGACTGATATTATTGAACCTTCCCTTTGCTTTCAGGAAGGTTTCATTCTGTTAATTAAATCATTAATACTCAACTATCCAAATTTCAGTTGATATATTCACATTTTAATGAAATAAAGTCACCTTTTTTTCTTCACCTTGTATTACAAAAAAGAAAATACCATATGTAATTCTTTTAATTGCTACGATTACATTAAGCAGTACTTTTTCATTTAACAAAAAAACCCCAAAACAACAATAAACAAACAAAAGCAAACAAACAAAACCCAAAACAAAAACAAATACCAAGGTGCCAGCTAACAAATTAGAGGTAATTAATAAAGATCAGTGTCTGAGAATACTCAGAGTATGGGCAGGTGTTTTTGTTACAAAATGTGACTGCAAATTCTAAAATTGTTGTATTTGCCAAGACTGACTAAACTAACATGTATAAATGTCTACCAACATATATAGTAAAAAAAGTAAGATCAGAAGGTTGGGAAAAGCGAAACATACAGATAGAAGTCATATTTTGGTGCTAAGAGTATCTATGACCAGAATTTTTTCTGGATCTAAAGCTATGGTTAGTATACCAAGGTGTGACAATCAAGATGCTTTCCTTTTAATAAAAACAAAGACCATAAGTAACTTTAAAAGGAATCTTATTCTACTTTTATATATTTCCTTTAAGAACAAAGATAGGGTAAAATAACAGTTTGTGTAGATCATAACACAATATTACTTCCAGCGTACTTACTTCCATGCACCCTGTAATTTTGAGAGAATTTCAAGTTCTTAGTTCCACTACACTGACCATATGGTTGAACCAATGAAAGAAGAGCAATCTGGCCAGAGATACAGCCTGTCAAATATACAAAATAGAGGAATTAAGGGTATTCATTTTAATTACAAAAACCTGTTTACTTCATTTACATTCATATCCCATAATTTTCATATGTATAAAGTAGCATTACTGTTGTTGTTTAGGAAAACAATTATGCATGCACATAAAAACATTTATCCACTATTCAGTAGTACTCAGTTGTTGAAATGTGCTAAACTGATATGAATTTCAATTTCACTTGATGGAATTGGAGTTTGGCAATACTCTTTTTTCCCATGTTTTAATATGTTCACTATACCATTAGAATAAATTTCACATATTTTGGTAACTAGTCACCAATACATGAGAAAATAAAATAATAAAAAAAAAAAATCAAACTGAACAGACATAATTCAAAGTATTTTGTATCAATTTACACAAATAATTTGATTATCAATATTTAACAGAAAAATAGCTTGATCCAGAGCCATCTTACTCTTCAAGACAGACAGAAAAGAACATATTGACATTTCCAAGAACTTTAAAGAAATAACACTGGGCTATAGACCAATGTGTGCATTGAAAATGGAGTTGTTTGAGTATTGATCTCTTCAAAATGGACCCAGATTTCGAAAATAATTTGATTTTGCCATTATATTTTGAGAAGTATAACTGAACAACTTTCACTGACATATCTGTTTAATTTTTTATAAGGGTAGCAATAAGATCACATAGATATTTATGCACATTCTCACCTTTTTCATTTGCATATGCATGAATTTCAATATTACTCAGTAGGGGAAAACTTCTAATATTATTGCTGAAAGAATAAAACAAAGTTTTACATAAACATATTGAATGGACAAGGGAATATGCCATAATTAATCACAGTTTTACTTTCCTATGGCAATGGTTGTCCCTGTATGCTACTTATCTTTTAAGCTCTCCAATTAACAGGAACAGTATTCAGGATATGGTGTTTTGGTCAGAGGTTAAAAATGCAAAATAATTCATTGGATCTTTGATCTGTTTCTAAGCACTTGTTCTAAGTTTATCGTGCCCTTGAGGTTGAGCCATAGTAGAGCACACCCAGCAAACATTCTCAAATCCGTTTCATCTTTCTGGGATTATTTCTAGAGTAAAAACCAGAACAGATGTCAGAGGGTTTTATGTTTTCCCCCATGTTCCCCCAGACATTGTTTTCCCTTTCCTGACAAAACATTTAAAAATTGGAAAGTGTAGTGTTTTGGAAAACAGGAATTGTCATTAACCTTTTAATTTCCCTCGATAGAATGTATAATGCATAACCACTATGACATTTACGTGGCCTTATGTTTCAGTCTTATCTCTTCACACATCTCCTTCTACAGTTTCTGTCATGTCAGACAAGACAACCCTCCGTAGTTGTCACTCGTAAAATTACTCTTAAGACACACAGATTCTATTTCATGAAACTAGGTGTATCCAACAAAAATTCCCCCCCCCCTTCTAATATGATACATTACTTCTTCCTCCTGCTAGAACCATAGACTACCAATGAATATTTGAAGGAATTAAAGAAATTAACATGGGACATCAAGTAGAATAATAATATTTAGTTTTAAAACCCCATGATTATTCATTTTTGGGATCTATTTTAGCATTTTTATGATTTTCTGTTTGTCCTTTCTCTCTTTCCATTCCATTCTTCTACCAAATTCAGTCCTGTGATGTTGCCAAACTCAAAAAAAGCTGGAAAAGCTCAACTCATCATTTCTGAAAACCTGCTTTACAGCTCACATATTAGAAGTTTCAGGATGCTTATTTTTGTTATTTTGGAAGATACAAGGGGTCATACTGACCTCTAGAATTTTAAACTTCATTCAAAATCATGTTACTCACAAAATTTTCTTTAAAATTCCTACAAATTTCAGCATGTTTACTGATATGTCTACTACATTTTTTGTGGAAACAAAATGTTTACATCTAAATGAATAGTGATATTAATATTTTTTTAACCCTTTTCATAAACTTAAACCATTAGACTGTGGAAAAAAAAATCAATAAACAGAAAGAATCTGCATAAAAAATACAGACTGAAAGTGAATGTTCTGTTTCTCCCTATGAACATGCTATGTCTGTCATAGTGCTTTATGGTCTCTCATCCTCAGAGATAATGATGCTCCTTCACCCTTTGTGCACTTGCTCTCAGTCTTTCCCATACTCATTTTTTCCCATTTACTATTCTTCAGTTCAAATATCCTTTTACTTACTTATCACTTGACAGGAAACAAACCTATTCCACTGACCTTCTCTCTCATACAAAAATACACAGGTAACATTTTTATGTGAACATAAAGGTAACATCTCAAATACAGGTTAGCCTTCAGAAACCTCCAAATGACAGTGCTCTAAATGAAATCCTACATTAGCATAATATCAAAAACACTTGAACAGTCGAAGGATTTCCAAACTCTTTATCAATTCTCAGTCCACTCAGATCTTTAATTATATGAGACAAATGTAAAAAGAGAAAAATAAAAATCAAAGAAAAAAAAAGCCAGTGTTTCTTAGAACTTTAATAGCTCAGTATCTAGTAACCAGTAAATTTTACATGTAAATCATTAAGAGAAAAATGGAACATAAAAAAACAAACAAACAAACAAAAAACACACACACACAAAAAAAAAAAAACAAAAGAAAAAAAAAACAACAACAACAAACTAAAAAAAAACCTCCCAGAAATATTTAAAAATCTGAAGGAAGAAGAGAGACAAGTAAGTGGATATGCTCTTTATATGCTCTTTTACTATCCTAGACATCACCCTTTCCAGTTTAATAGTGATCCTGACTTAAAAGGTGTGTGAAAGTATTTAGTAAAACCATGATCCTTGAGTAAAGCATAACTATAACTCACATTCAAGGCTTCTCTGCTGTCCTCAATCATATAAGATTACGATAAATATAATTAATTTGAGCAAGTTAAAATGATAGCAACCTTTGTCCTGAAGAGATTAATGGTTTATAACAGCTAGGGAGACAGATATGAATTTTTTATGAAAAGTAACCTAAATGTAAAGTTGGCCCTTATCAAATAATTTCAGGGTTTTCCAGATTTTTCTTGGCTCCTTCTTAATTTGGCTTTGTACACGGGAAAGTGGTAATAAATTGATTTCCACATCTTTAGGAAACAATCAGCAGTACATACATCAAGGCAGGAACTAGAATATTCATGAACTGAACATTTTTCTTCATTTCTTAGTCGCAAGAGTAGTCCTCCTGAATTAACACAGAAACTGAAGATGTAGCAAAGTATCTCTGTAAGATTTAATATTTATTTTTGCAAGGTGACATCCTTTAACAAGATTCCTTGTGGTAGGTGGGGGTTTTGCTTTAATTCCAAATATAAGGTTCCAACCCAGTTTCAGAAAAGAAAGAACACACCATGGTGTCTACTATTAACAGTAATGTATGTATGTACATGTATCTAGTAAGTATCTAGTATGTATGTGGCTCACTTACAGCTAACACGCATTTTGGATCTGATTTTCAGAAATGCAAAGATGTATTTCGACACTTTCATTAAGCAATTTTTTTTTGTTACTGTTTGGTATTTGTAGCAAAAGCAACAATGAACTTGGGTATCTTTTGTTCCTTTGGGTTTTGTTTCTACTTTTAGTGCTGCAAAATTGACTGGGGAATCAGACTATACCTCTATTTTTTTCAGATACCATGCTAGTTTTCCAGAAGGTTTGATAGAAAACTAAAATTTATTTGGAAAGTCTTATGCCATATGATTTACACTCAGAAAAGCTCTTAACAAATACACTTCTTAAACCTCTCTTCTTTATTAGTAGCATATTCTGCTTTTTCCCATAGCGTAAGGAGGTAGTTGCTTAGTCTGTCGGGAGTTTTTTGTAAACATATATGCCTACATATGCATTAGGCAGTAGAGAGTTTTTGAAATAAAAATGCATCAATGCATTTCAGAATAAAAATGCAGTGATATTTTAAATATTTTTTGTCTGAAAGTCATACTGCGTTGTTAAAAAACATTTACACTGACTTGTATTTCCTAACTGTTTTACCAGATCAGATTTTCTTTGCAAACTGTTAAAACTCAAAACCCTTCACATCCTGCCAAAAACTGCACATTAATCACCCCACTGGTGTGTTATGAAAATCTCTCAAAATAAGACAACCTTTACTCTGAACACAGTTTCTTTACTGGTGAATAACAGTTATATTTTTAGGCTTTTAACACTACAAAGTTCTTGTAACCTTCCAAACAATTTTTTCTTTTGTACTCTGGTAAAGAGACTCTCATTCACTCCCCACATGCCTGATCCACCAGCCTAACCTACTGCCATTCTGATCCAAATATACTCACACTGTGAAGGGTAATCCCCTCCTCAGTAGTTCAACCTCTCCTGCAGGCAGTAGCACCCTCTGTGGAGAGGTAAAAAGACTCTTCCTCCTTGCCCACTTCCCTGGGACTCTGGGCACGCTGAGTTCACACGTATGGTGTGATGCAGACAAACTCAACGACATGTTTCCCATTGCTTTCAGCCTTGCTTTTCCTCCTTTCCCCTTACACACAGATAACAGCTTTGATGAACTCTGCTGAGGTACCAGATGACTGGGGAAGTTCTCCCACAGTCAGACAACAATACAGCTGAATGCAGACTTGCCTCCTTATACCCTGTGGTGGCATAAGCTTGTGAACAGAGCTGATAGTGTATACTGTTGTCATAGGTTTAGCCCCTGTGCTTTCTGCACAGTATTATCAACCTATAAATTTTGCTACTAATGAGAAAGAGTTTGCACAGACAAAACAGATCACCTTGAAATGGGGTAATACTAAGATTTATTGCTACACTACAGAACTAAGGGGAATACTTACATATATATACATATATACATACAACTCTAACTAGTTTTCTTATAATAGCACACTTATATATGTACAAATGCCTCTCCCCCTCTCTCCCTCAAAAACAGTCCAGAGGGAGAAAGAGAAGGGAGGAAAAAAAAAAGTCTTTAAGGTAACAGTTCCATATCTCTGTAGCTCGAACCTCTCTCTCTTCACTGGAATGCAGAGAAGTTTACTCCCACCTTGCTGCTTGCTTACAGCTGCTTGCTTACAGGGTTTTTTATCATGTCGTCACTACAAGATTCAGGGCTCTATGGAGGTTTCTTNTCCCCAGCTGCTGTCATCAGAGTATAATGTTTAACCTTTTGAGGAACTCCAGAGACATTCACATACATTTACTCCAACAGTTTTGCATGATACAGTAATCATGCAAATTTTCTTGGCTCCTTTGCTGCCAAATCAAGAAAACTCCATTTTACCAAACTAATTAATATGTGTTTAAAATCTGAGTGAGCATTCCAAAATACAAGGTGGAGATTTGAGTATTTGTTTGAACCTATTTGTGATCACAGTGACTTTTTCTCAGACAAAGTAAATGACAGAGGTCAGCTTCAGCCAGTCAAAGCACTGCTTTTCTGCCTTGTTTTTACTGACAGCAGCTGCTTGTTGAGACAAACAAATTCATGATCTGTAACTCTTCCTGCTGTTAACATTTCAACAGTAATAAACTTTTCAACTTAGGGTATTTTCTTACTGGACTTCAGTCCTGTTACTTGTCTGGGTTCAAGATTTGCTTAGAATTGGGATGGAGGTTTCATTGGTTTGGTGTCTGAGTTTAAACAAAGCAGTCTGATTCTGCATAACGTAGCAGTTCTAGTCCACTCATGCTTAAAAGTGCATTTCCTTTATAGGCAGAGTATTTCTTTCAGTATATTCTGTACACACACATTCAAATGTAAGATAACCTTCATATCAAAGCATTTTAAAACCTCCAGAAAGCCTAAATATGAACAGTAAGGTGTGGTAATGACTGTTACAGAATGATTTTGTTTTAAATAAAATCCTCAACAATTTTAGGAAATGAAGGAGAAAACTCTTTGAACCCCTCCCTCCCCAATCCAAAACTATCCCTGTTTCAGAACTTAATTCTCTAGTATTCATGAAGAGAATACAGTAGCTGTATTTTTAAAGATATTCCAGGAATGTGTTGTCAATAAAATTACAAAAAAAACTTACTAGGAATCTATACTCAAAATTCTCATGTATCTCCTCACAACTGCAATGCCAAGTTTGCAGTTTTTAGTACCATTCACTGGTACTGATCCCTGGTATTGATCCCTGCATGGGCCATTCACTTCAGAGTTGAACTTGGACTCATTTATCCATGTGGGTCCCTTCCAACCCAGAATATTCTGTGATTCTGTAACTAAGAAGAAATTAGAAGTAAATGCTGGTGCAGTCAACAGGCAAAATCATATGATAGGAAAATTATTTAACATGAGATTGCCAGAGATTTCATATGTTCATTGGCTTTCACAGAGAGAGTTTAAAGGCTTTGTTTTGTTAAACATGCCTAAAAAAATAGTCTGACAACACCTCATATTTGCAGAAATAAATGCATTTGTTACCAATATAATGACTAGCAAACAAATGTGCAAATTTGAGTGTAAAATGAGTAAAGAACATAGACAAACCAACAAGTCCCAGTGTGAACACTGGAATACCTCCTGATAAAAACAAGGTTGTTGAGCCTGATATTAAATGTACAACACAGACAAAGTTACTCAAAGATAAAGAAGGAGGTAGAGAAGTACATACTGCTTAGCAATACATTGGCTTTTGAAACTTCCTTAACTGCACAGTGTGAGACGGAAAGACTAAACTACGGTAAAACGAATGTGAATACAATCAAAACTTCAGTCTGTGAGGACTATCTTGGGAACACTCAAATAAGGCTAGTACTGCCTTCACAAATGAATTAAAACTGATATTTACTCTTCCACTGAAAAAGGAAAATATCAGCTGCAAATTTTTTAAAACTTATCCTTTGCTCTACTTAATTTTATTTTTTTTTGGCAATTAGATCATGTATTTTATAGCTTCTTAACCAATTAAGATAGGGAAATTTATATTAATTCCTATGTATCACTTTTAATGAAGAAACTGACATAGTCTAACTGCAAGACTTAGGTGCGTCTTAAAGTTTTATTTTTCCCTCTGTTCAAACAGTTTATCTCCAGCATTACTAAGGGAAACTTAGACAATTAAGCTGTAAAGTAATATTGTGTCCCTTTCCTTTGATTCTAGACATGAGTAAGTCTAAAAGACTCTCAGAAAAGAAAGTCTCAACAATATCAATTTATACATAAATATTAAATCAAGACATTCATTTGTACATGTTGCAATATAGGCTATGAAGTTTCAGTGCTCCAGAAATCTCTATGTATTCTAACATTCAGCTACCATTTGGGAATATTTCTTGGCTAAAATGAAGGTTTTTGAAATACAATTTTCAGAGGGAATGTAAATGTCGATAGAGAAGTGCTCTAGGAGAACAGACTGACCTTGAGTTATAGCATTCCCTACTTAAACACAGATATTTTCTTTCCTTGCTGGCTGTTCAGATGAGGTTGCCAGACCTCATCTTGTAGTTGCAATCTTGCAGTGCCTTTGCAGGACAACTTGGCTCAGATTTATTTTATTTAGAGAGAAGAATTAATGTGAAGGCTTTTTCCCACCATTTTATGCTATGCTAGAATTTACATAGTAAGACTAATAGTTAGACAGTACCAGTGGCATGAAATTTAGTGCTACAAACCCAGCAAGTGTAGCGTGGAGTCACAGAGTTCAAATATGATTTCTTATCTTATGTCTATTTAGTTAATACTTCAGTTACATTAGAAATTATGCAGTATAGTAATAGTGCTCATAGGACACTTAAAATCTTTCTTCATCCTCCTTTCAAGGCAAACATAGATTTCATTGTATTTCTTTAAACACATTTCAAAAATTATATAAGGTGTTTTATGTAGTCCAGTTAAGAAGTATTTAGAGAATACCAATGAACAGTAGACATTAAGGAAAATAAATTGTTTACATATGGTACACATTTACCCCTTGAATCATGCACTTCAATATCAATAATGACATCAAGACACAGGCTTTTCCTCACAATTAACTAATTAAGAAAAAAAATTTCCCAACTGAAAGTCAGAGTTATTATTAGGTGCTTATTTATGTAGACTTTAAAATTTTCATGATTTCTTTTATTCTGGTAGTGAATAATTCACATTTTAGAAGTACAAGCAGCATACAACAATCCCACAGAAAATAAGTTTGAAGTAATATGCACATAAAAAGATCAAACCTGAGCCTTCAGACATTTCACAGAATATTTTTCCTTGAAACTGAGGTGCTTTTAAAGTTCAGAGTTTCATGAAAGGCAATCTTTGGCTAAAATCAATGTACCAGCAAGATAAAAGGTTCAACAATATGACTGCAGTGATCAAAGCTTTTCAAAAGAATGATCCACTCTTTTAAAACCACATCCCAGGCAAGAAGTCCTTGTTGGTTTGTACCAAAGATAGAAATGATGAAACTCTGTAAATCCACAAAAAATATAGCACTTACATTTTACTACATTGGGTGCTTTAGAAGTGACAATGACTTGACAAAAAGTAGGTTATTTTATATACACTGTAAGAAAACCCAGGCAATAATGAGTACAGCTAGTAGTTTAAGAAAACAGGGCTATTGCAAAGTCCCATGCATAAATTCCATAACCTTCTGCTGTTGTAGAAAAAAAAGTTCCAAGTAAGTAGGTTGATATGCTCAACTGTGAGAAAGAAACATGTTTTGCCCCTTTCTTGAGTAGCAAAAACACAAAGTTGACATGTAACTGCAGGAAAAGTACGATGGTGAAAATCTTTATTTAAACTCACATGTTATGATCGATATAAATGAATAAAGAAGATGACTGGTTAAGTACCACATTTTTTGTGTGAACATTTTTACTAGCTTTGTGTTTGCCTCAGAGGTCATTAGCAACTCAGACTTCATTATCTGATATGTTCTTCTGTGAGTCACTACCTCACATGGGATGATGAGGTAGCATCAATCCCTTTCTTCATATCCAGGTATCTGTACACAAGAAAGTTCATCAGAATTAATATTAATTGGCCTCTTTATTGCTAGGCTCAGTCATGAGAAGAAAACTTAAATTACACCATTTGAAAAAAGGAAACACTGATTACTAGAACTGGTCTCCAAGCAAAAGGATCAAGACATATTTGCATAGAAATGTTAGAAAACTTTGTAACTTTTAATTAAGACTTCTATTGTTATAGAGAGCTACATTATTTTTACATTCCGAGGTGTATTTTTCAGAGCCTAAACTGAAACAGCCCTCTCCTCAGAGTTGTAATTGGTCACACTGGATGTCTCCTCTAGTGCAGGAGTGTTGGGAGCATCACAGCTTCCTCCTATTTGCTGATGGAAGGGGCAGGCTGGCAATGTTTTTCAGGGGCTAATATTTCAGGGGTTAGTAAGCCAAAGTAATGCCTGATGAAAAAAAAGTGGTAAGGGAGAGGAAAGGGATATCATCCTTGCACCACAGAAGTTTGACTGCTACCAACCTGGTGAAGGCATGGGACATACCAAAATCAAAACAAGATTAGCTAATGGTCATGTACCTGTTGACAGACCAAACAGCTGGCTCTAGAGGAGAGACTTCAAAAATATCATTACTAATGGATTACATTCACATCTCCTTAGACAACAAAACAAAAAGGAGCCAGACTGTACTAGGAAATACCTCTCAATGATTTGGTCTAAAGAACACCTTGACTCTTCTGAAAGCTCTCAGCCAGTCCAGAAGTGCCAGGAACTGTAGGTAAAAGAAGTCAGAAACCACTCTCAGCATCACAGCACATTGATTACTGTAGGGAAAGGTCAATTCTTTGGAAAGCCCATAGCTGTTGACCTCGTTGATATATTAACTGTTTACAATGTCGTTAATACACATATTTAAATACTGGGAATATTGTATGATGCCTCGAGAATTCGTACAACTTCCTCTCAACATGTCATTTTAATATTAGTCCCTGTAAAGGCTCAGGGTTTAGAGGAAAATTCTTATTCATTCAAGAGCGCTGACCATATCAAACAGTCCTAGATTTACTTATTGCTTTTCCAGGGGCTATTAGTACAGGACAAAAAAATGATGAATGTGTGAATAGTTCCTCAGATGAGCTTAAAAGCTCACAGTCAACTCTTCTCAAAGATTTTAAAAGGGAAAAAAGCACATTGATTTTAAAGTATACTGGTATTGCTTATTCAAGGTGAATGAATTACAGCTTTATGAGGGCAATGCCATTGAGTTTTGTTGTTTTCCTTTTTATTTTTTCCTAGCAACCTGGTAATACATAACCTTGAGACCAAGCAAGGGTCATTTGCAGTTCTTTCTACAGGTTAGTTGTAGGAAATAGCAAAATCATATATTGAAATGCTCTCACAGAAATCTGAGATTATACTTATGCACCCCTCAATGAAAAAAACCATCCAGTAGTGATTACAGAGTTCAATACTTTGATCAAGGTTATAAAAGGACCTGATTAGAAAACTCTGACAGATATTCTGTTTGTAGAGAATTATGTGGGCAAGACAAAAGTCGTCTTTCAAATAATGGGCTTCACCAATACAACCTGTGTTCCTTTCAGTTTAGTAAAACATAGCAATTGCTCACAATTAGTACTCATTCATTTTCTGCTTTTCATCTGTATCTTGCAAACTTAAAGTATATGAAGAAAGATGGAAAATGTACAGATTTAATGATGTGACCAGGGAATGAATCAATTGATTTTGTATCTCTGAACTCTCTTATGGAGATAAAGGCTTACAGAACAAGTTCCTTGCAGAAAAAGTGGTTAGATTATTTTAGACAACTGATCAGCAAGTAGTGCATTACGCAGTCCTCCCTCTGAGGGCATTTGTTCCAGAATCTCCCATCTCCTCTTCCAACTTTCTTCAACTTCTCCTGCTAATACTTCAGCATATGGCAAAGAATTATTCAACAAGCCAAAAGCAATGAAAATGTCTGTATATATCAGAGGTTACAACATTCTCTCAACTAGAAAGTCTGGCAGTCTGGATGCTAAGAGAAAGCGAAAGGACACTCCCTCACTTTTGGCATAAAGTACCTCTAAAGACATTTCAGGTCAAGGAAGTGGACACATGGGATGAGGCAATCAATAGAATAAAAGGTCTAGACATCATTACAGGCTTACTTGAGGTTATTGCTTCTAGAGTATGAAGTTGGAAAGAATATCAACTGTCCAATGGTATTCTCTAAGTAAGAACTCATTTAGAACTTTCCTGTTTCGTTAAGGAAGAAAGATGTGGAAAAAATGACATTTCCACCCCTATTCACTTCTGCCTACCTAGACTGCAGTCAGTGCACTGTGGTTTTCTCCACCTTTCAGTGTATATTAACAGGGAACAAACAAACAAAACAAAAAAAAAAATCAAGAAACCCAAATAGTCTAAGAAACAAGAAGGGCTAGGTAACTAATAAAAAATACCTCATAAAGACAGAATATGTTTAACTGATGAATAGTGAAGAAAACTGCACAAAATCCACGTTTGAAACTTGGGAAATTGTACAAAACTGATACTGCACAAGATTCACCTTTTTTTTAATTAGTAACAAGAAATTGAAAACATTAAGTTGTACTGGTTTAGCCCAGAGAGGCATATACCCGATTTTTTTTTTTTTTTTAAGACTTGAAAATACATATTTTTAAAGCATGTCCTCTGAGGACAACTTTTGTTTCGACCATTCATTCTTTCTCCTTGCGATGAGCTACTTTACTTTTTCTTTCTTCTTTCACATCTCACCTTTGAGGAGGCCTAATTTCTTCAGCCTACAGGTATTTTCACTAATCCCCCTGTGAGATTATCAGAAAGTCCACAATCTACCCTGTGAAGGTTGTGTGTGAATTTATTCTTAAGAAGCACTTATCATATATTTTTCCCACTCCAAAATGTAAAGGCTGCCAATACTATTTTGCTCAGTTAAGAGCTTATTCTATTTTACTACATTTTTACCTGAAGGTTTTGTTACCTTTTTGTAGTTCTGTCATATCTGAAAGAAAGCTATCTGTTGCTACCAGTTCATAATTAATAAATTTAGTCCTATGCTGAAAAATGTAAAGGACTTCTATGACTTTAATTAAATTATATGGCGTATTTTTCAGATCTGATAAAGTATTCCAGTTATGGAGGTCACCTTTCCACAGGGCTCATCTATGATGTGTTAATAATTTCTAATCCCCAGCCAAAAATGCAGACTTGAACCCACTTTGGGTGTTTTTAGATTATTTTATATAAGCTATTAACACTGATTATGCTGAAGTATGAGTCTTTGTGTCTCTTAAGTTCTGTATGTTTATGGGATTCATCTCAAGATTTCCTTCTATGTAGTTTTATTCTGTCTTTCATCTCTGTCTATCTCACACATAGTGTTCCTAAAACAAGTTCACTGTTAGGCACTTTGGCGCTGGGGAATAAATATCGTGGTTTAAATGCTGTTTTCCTTCCACTTCATTAATTTACTTCCTATTTTCATTCTTAAAATGTATAGATTTCGTTATCAAAACTATCCATCAAAACTTTAATCTTACCCTACAAGATGGGTGAAAAAGGAAAGTTCAGTAAATACTGTTTTAAATTAAGAATTATTTTGAAAAATATAATCTTCAGTTTTAGCTCTGGGAAAAAAAAAAAAAAAGTAATACTGTTCAACAAAACCCAGTCCAATAAATATCTTTTAAACATTTCATATAGGCATCAGTGGGAAAAATAGCAACCTGCAGAAGTTTCCAGGTAATATACAATTAATTCATTCAACATGAAATTGTTTTATACACTCAGTTTATTTGTATACATGATTCAGCATTTCTGATATTACAAATCTGTATCAAACTGATAGTTCCTTTTTCTTTCTTGTAAACACTTTTTAAGGGCAGCATGACAGTAAAACAGTGTTAAGCATATGCAGAGTGATAAGAGTGCTCTCATCATGTTACTTCAAGCTGCTATGGTTTATCACTTTGCCTCAGAAAGCTTGCAAAATACGGCAAATCAAATCTGGTTTTAAATGCCTTTCTACTACTGATTTGTTCCACAATTCAGGGAAAAATTCTTCTTGACACGTTATACTGCAGGATTGCAGGATGGTGCCAAACACAAAAACAATATGCATGACAGGCAACACTGTGATACAGTCAGAACCTTCCAGATGAAATTAAAAACCAACAGTTATTAGGTTATTAGTCTGACTTCTCCAAATTTGGAATATGCATCACAAAAAACCCCTTCATTTTCTTAAACAGTGGTATTCTTAAGAAGCCAATCTGTCTAAAGCACATTAGATATAAAAAGAGGAACAACAGATGTTCAATTTACCCTGACAAAAAAGTAAGAATGAAGAATGACCCTTTCAGGGTAAAACTTTTTTTCCCCTCCTTTTTCCATTCAGGTAAATAAAAAACCTATCTAAGACCAAAGATTGATTTGCAGTCTGATGGAAAAAAAAATCATTGGATCCATGCTTATATTGTTAATTTCTATTTTGAAATTAAATTAATATTTTATCCTCTTTCAACATGGCTTTTAAAATCAATTTAATAGGAACATTTTAAGAAGGTTATCAATAAGACTGAGCAGAGTCCTCACAGTAGTGCAGGACTCAGACATTGAGAGATGATGGACAATGAAGCAAGACAGAACATGACTGGACACAAGGGAGAACTCTGCGAACTGAAGACTGAATACAAGGGGAAACTGGGTAGTGGAAAAGGCTGCCCAGAAAACCAGCACTGAAGGTTTTCAAGACCCAACTGAATTAAACTCTAAGTAACCCAGTATGACCTCACAAGTGGCCCTGTTCAGGCTTCAGTCCCCTGAGAACTCTGCCTGAACTTGTCTTGACATTTCCGGAGCTTTGTTTTCACTTGGCTTAACTCTACCAGACTTTTGATTGTTTGGTTGGGGTTTTTTAATGATCACATGACTATAACTACTTCTATTTCTGCCTAACTTTTTATGTTGCAATTGCAGTAACAAGTAACCTGTGGAACTACAGGCCAGTAGGCATGGGATGGTAGTAGATAGAGACCCAAATAACACTGGAGACCCAGAGGATGGGGTGTCTCATGGGTGGTCAATTAAAGAAATGGAGCTAGGGAAAGAAAAAAAAACCACCAGTTTTAGGGGTAATAAGAGAACAAATAATAAGTTAGTAAATATAAAAAATGACCACAATTGGATCCAAGGATAACAAAGACAACACCACATTCCTGTCAGCAAAGGACTTACAACATTACATAATGTACATAACCCTCCAGCAACATTACATACAAACACCCCAGACTGAAACTTGATCTTAGGATGCAGAAAGGCAGTAACAGGATGAGCACAACACCAAGACAAGGTGCAGTTACCAGTAAGTCTATAGGTAACAGATTTAACTGGATTACCATTACCGAGGGTTTTCCATACCACTTTTCTTTTTTAAATAATTAGATGTGGACTATTAATTTTTGCTTAATTAGACCAATTTTATAAATAATAAATTCTTGGCTTTATGTATGCAAGTTCCCATTTTGCCTACAACATGATTTTGAGCATAGGGAGTTATGAATGTCTATAAAGTTCTTAGTAGCAGTAAAACCAGAAGAACACTTATTCTGTATGCAAAGTAAATTCAGCACAATGATTAGTACACCTTTCATCTTATTCCAATACCTATGAATTAGAGATAAAAAGCATATCCCAGTTGAAGGAATAATGTTCTACTCCTCCAATCCCTCTGCAGATAAATGTGATGTTATGCAGTTGACCTCCAATGTTTTTCAATGAAATTGTGATTGATATGATGTACATATGATTTTAAATTGCTGTGAAAAGGAACCAGCATATAGCTAAACAGTCATTTATCTAGGTCTTCATCACTGTACCAGTGAGACTTTACTCATTTACTAGAAATAACATGGTACCCATAGATATATTTTATGAATGTGAAAAGAGATTAATCTACTTCTCACTGTATCATCAGTGGAAATGAACCATGATAAATAACAAATACTTTACATACTTTTTATTTTGAATTATGAATGAGATTTGAATAAAATATAACATGCATATAGTCATTTTTCAACAGTGAAATGATAATAAAGAGGAATAATATATAGTTCCTAACTCCAAATATTTTTTTTTTGTTTAAGATATAGTCATAACTGAAATCATAAACTGAGAAAGTTTACAGTTACCTAAACCTAAAACTTTAATTTGATGTACTGAAGTTTTGTTTAACATTCTTTCTGTGATAGGCAAGAAGAAACACACTTTATCCACTAATATTTAAGATAGAATTTAATACACAGAATTTTCTGGGAACAGCAAAAGTTTCTGTATTTTATTTTGACTCCTATCTTGAGTATTAGCATTTTTTTAAACATCCACATTTTTTTTATTTAAAGGGAAAGTAATTTGAAATGTTAAATCTCTGAGGATGTCATTCCCAGCAAAGGGAAATTCATAATGAGTGTTCATTAATGTTCTTTATCAGTTCATTAAAGCTCCTTGTACACTATGTTTATGAACATCTTTGATAAACATTTGGATTTGTTGTGCATGAACTGCTGATGAATAGTCATTAAACTGTCCCTAAGTTTATTCATTATGAGTGCTTATTAATTTCTCATGAATTGTTATAAAATTCAAGCTGCTCTAGCAGTCATCTATAAACAAAGAGTAATCATTCACGGTATGTATTACTTATTAGAAATAAATTAAAAATATAAGCTTAATTCGAAAGATTAATGCATAGAAAATGTACTTTGTTCTGGCAGTAACTTAATCAAATCCAAAGCAATTTCAGGGAAAGCTACTGGAAACTATAATTTGGAGACATACTTTCACTTATGAATCATCTGGCAGCCAAAATGGATCCATATTGCTGCAGAGTAGCACTTATTTCTTGAGTATGTGTATAAAGATGCCAGATCTCTCCAGTATGTTGAGCATCTCTCTTCCTTATATTGTTAAGGTTAAGGGAATAATTTCTCCTGAAAGTATAGGTAGCTAACACACACTGTTCACACACATATATTAACTAAATGTTAACGCGAAAACTTTTACTCAAAAAAAAAAAAAAAGAAAGAAACACATCATAACTACCAGGGAAATCTTTAATTTCCCTTGTCCTGTGCACAGTTCTCATTACGTGGTCACGTTTTTCCCTATGAAACTCCATAACCTTCAGTGCCAATTGGCTCTTTATTACTTTGATTTTGAAATTTCTGAACTACATTTGTACAATTTAGATTGCATACTGGTAATAATTTAAGTGGCTTTGTTCTCTCTCTGCCATGATAGATACGTCAGTGCTTAGTGTCTGGATAGTTTAGCAGTAGAAAACTTAAGGTTAGGCAAGATATGTCTACACTATAGTTAGCCATCCAATCCATTGCACTCACACGCCCTATAAATCTGTTCTCAATAGAATTTTATGTTATTAACTAAACAATTAGTATTTAAGATTTTTCCAGGTTTTGATTAATAAATCTTGATGCTATGATTTGGGGGTTCAGTTGGTCATTGGAATAGAGAACATTTTTCACAAGTATCACAAACGTAGACCTTCTCTCCTGTTTATATTAAAGAAAGTAAAAGTAAAGAAACCGGAGTGCAAATAAAAGAACATCACAGGTCACTGTATCACAGTGTCCCAGCAATTTCTGCAAGTGAACAAAAGGTCATGTAGGTTAGTCATGTTAAATGCTATAGAAGATCAAAGAGGTTCTAGCAAATGCTGCAGTGTCCACATGAGGTAGTTTCTGAAAAACTGGACAGTAACTTCCAGCAGAAAGAACACAATCACCATAAAAGGTCCACAGTACAAACAGATAATCTGGTTTTGTTTTAATGTGGTTTTCTTTTAATATGGCTTTGTTTTAAAAACTCAAGTTTGACGGAATTCCCTGCAACAGCATTCAAACTGAGATGAGATTCTTTGGACCTCATCATCAGTATATTAGTTTCACAGTATGGTTTCTTCACGGATTCCAATCAAAACTTCTAATCTCAAGCAATACATTTGTTAAACTACACACTGTCTACACTAATAAATATTCAGCCATCTGCTAATGTCATTGTTTTCTATTCCTCAATGGACTACTCAGAAGTAATTTAAAACAAATTAGACAGAAAACATGGATTTATTTCCATTTTATAAAAATGGTAGTTAGTACTCAAGTTCCTCCCTGTAAGTACCTGATTTATTCACATAGAAAGGAAGTACAGCATTACAGGCTCTAGGCTTTCCTCTCCTGCAGCCCATCCAGAGCCACACATCTCAAATCTAATACGCACAATGTCTGTTAATCACACAGTCATCCAAAATCACCTGCAAATAAGAACATCCATTCGTGTTGTAATAGATTTCCATTAATGTAAGAAGCAAATATATATTGGGGAGAATTGCTTCTCTTTCCTTTATCTTCTCTTTTGTAGTCTTTTTAAAATTACCTTTTCTCTTCTTACTGGAGTCACAATTTCATTTTTTATTTTCCCCACAGTTTTTTTACCCCTTTTCACTCCTTTTCCAAAACTGAAACTAGAAAGAAACTCAATGTTTTGTTTGAATTCACTCCTTCAAATAAAACAAGACTAAACTTTGATAAAAAAACCTTCAGTCATTAATATTCTAACAGTAAGACCATACTAGGAAATTTAGGTGGGCATATGAAAACTAGTAAGCTTATCAGCAATAAACTCATAAGTTCTTTCCTTACAGAAAATTCTCAGTTTGTGTTCAGTTGCAAAAGCTATGAACAGGGAAAGGCAGGGACCTGACAAACAACAGGGCAGTTAGCAGAGAGCACCCTTTAACATCCTACTTCAGTGCTAGAGTCATCAGACTTTGGTACTCCTTTCTGGCAGAGAGCTTGCAAGCACTCCATGAAGGGGAAAATCCCATCTCATATCTTCTCCCAAATAATGTAATGAAACAAAAAGACAATTAGAATTATTAAATTGAAAAGTTCAGTTTTAATATTAAGTATATTTATGTCAATACACACTTAAAAAGTTAAACATGTGCTCATTTCAAAATCTCCTTCACTAATCTAAGAGCTTTATACCATTTCAGTATCTAATTCACAATGCAGAAACAAAAAACTGGATATTTCCTTTCAATATTTGAAGCAAAAGCTCTGTTAAAAAGATCGTACACCAAAAGGTAGTATGAGCCAAAGCTACTTAATTTAAGAGATTAAACACTTCTGTAATTATTTAATTATCTAAGAGTAATCAAAAGTGGTACCTGCATTTTCATAGATAAGGAAGTAATTCGAGAAATAAGGCTGATTATGCAAGACTACCTCATGGATTCTTTTTCTGGAATAAGCTAATTTGATAAGTATCATTTGAAAGGGCAAATCATTAAAATGTACACATGAGGAAGTGGTAGCTGTAAATTGAACTATGTAAAAAGAATCAGAAAATATACTTGGAAAAAAATTTTTTTAACCACTGTAGAGCTGATAGAAACATCACAGGCCTTTCACATGTGAGCTCTTTTTTTCCTGTATCAGAAACTAACCTTTGATTTGTTTGCTGCTTACATGGTTAAAGACAGAAGAGTAACTTTTGCATCCTCAGTGTTGCATTGATTTATGAAAAAAATCAATTCTGAAGTCAGATCACCTTAGTTCTTGAGGACTGAATGAATTTGCATAGAAACCTAACAAACCAACAGGTATTATTTTAAACTTGGTATTTCCCGAGGTTTAATGTCTATGACCAATAGGATTTTTTGTAATAACTACTCTTCATAATGGACTACTGAGCACTCCTCAAACTCTCTGCACAGTCCAACTGACAGTTTGTCAACCGTCTGTACTGCAATCACCTCAGTTCTTTGTAACTGCACAGTTTTCCATAAAGCATAATTGTACAGTAAAATGAAAGTCCTCTTCAGTCTGACTATCCTCATGCTTACCATGACAGCAAATATATATGGCACATATCTCTAGGTTTAAGTAAAATTTTCAAGTCACTCCTTATTCAACTAGATATTTTTTCGTCAAGCTAGGAGAGGATTTCTAGTAGAAGGCTCCTAGCCTGAGGAGCAAATCCTTCTGCTGACACCAAGGAGTTATGCACATCAAGAAGGACTGGGCAGGAAAGAAAAGATCATTTCAGAACTGATCCCTTTAGAAATCTTGGATGATTACAAGAGTCTAATACAGTGCCTTTGGAAGTTAGGAACCCAAATTCCATTAAAAAATGAATGAATTCTAAAGCTTAGAGTTTTAGAAAATCTTCCTTTAAAAAAGCAAAGAACAGAGAAACCTAGGCTTTCAGAACAAGTTGCTCTTTAAGCTACTAAACTCATCTGTCTCTAGTGACTGTAGTAACTGGGCACACATTAGTCCAACTCTACACTGAAAATTTTAAGTCAGAAAAGACATTTCTTTTTTTAAGCTATGAGTCACAAAGACAGGGAGACAAAGTAATTAGCACAAGGTCATCCTGTACCTGAATTCAGAACCAAAATTGTATTATTCAAGTTCCTAACTTTCATTTCAGCCAGTAACCTGTCCTACTTCTAGGTTTTAAATAAATGTATACTCCTATTTCCATCTCAACAGAGGCTTATGTATTAAAGGAGATGAGATTCATTCCTCAGAGGCTGGACTCCTAGAAATTAATTGATACACCAACCAGACTCTTTGTATTAGGGGCTGTTTGGTTGGGGTTTTTTCTGTGCTTTGCCACTCTTAAGTATTATCTGCACATACCTTTAAGGTATATGAAAGTCTTGCAGTGGTTAGTGAGACTGCAGCTGCATGTGAAATGGTCACCACAATCTCTACACTTAAATACATGCTTACAGTGGTGTGTCACTGGTGCTGGATCAGCTGAAGCTCTTCTCACGTTGCTTGTGCGTGGCCACGTCAGGTATCAGAGAAGTTTTGAGTTGCAGTTGTGCACTGATGAGGACTCTGTCCTGGTAAAGGCTTTCCTGAGACCACAATATCCTAGAAGTCTCTAACATTACAGCTTCTCTTCCTAGACACCTCTGTCTGTTTGTCTCCTAAGGGTATTTTCAAAGCGACGTTTTGAGACATTTCATCCTTCTGACAACTTATGTCACCATTGTGGAATATCTTTTCTTTTTGACTTCTTGATGATTATTGTGTCCAAACCTTTTGTGATCATGTGTCTCCATTTCTCTCCAAGACTATAATCCTGCAGGTAAAAAAAGATTTTTTTTTTACACTGCAGGTAAAAAAATATTTTTAAAAAAAGTTAGTTTGTTACTATCTGCAAATAGCAGACTGAATTTTTTAGTACTTGAGAATAAGCAGATGAGTATGAAAACAGAAAATAATGTACCAAAAATTAGGGTTTCCCTCAAGGGTGGTGAATCCTTCATCCTCAGCTTTCAGCTGCAGTGAAAGAAATGATTTTTAGGAGTGGGACTATTCTGGGTAGAAAGGAACATGAGCAGGAAGACCAGAAGGAGACAGAAGATGTTTTGGGGAGGCACAAACTAACTGCTAATAAGTTAAACTAACCCTTCTGAAGTAGCAATTTAAATATGGCCATATAGATCAAAACCTGAACTGAATCCAGGTTGTACAACAAAAAAAGATCAAAGCTTTCATTGAGCTTGGTACTGCAAGAGAGGTAGATATACATTGTACTTGATGTTTTCTAAGGCATAGATACTATTTTCTGGAATACAAGGCTTTTCTCAGTCAGTTTTTTCAAATTTGAATTCAGTTTTAGAGAACAGTCCACTTAAGACCCTGGTACTAGCTCACAGACCTAATGGGAGTAATGTTAAGTAGTTTTGAGAGTCCAAATATTTGTTTCTACGCCAGTACTTCCTGTCTTTGTCATTCCTCTCATGTGTACTCTTGGGTGTATCACTTCCAAAGTTTATTTCCAAATACTTCAAAATATCAATGAAAGTTACTTAACATGTCCTTAGTCTTTTTGAGCTTCCAGCTTCCCCTTGTGTAAGAAAGTGACAGTAACATTGAAAAGCATGAGTGTTCACTAAGACTGCAGATATGACAAAAATTATCATCTGTGCATTTATTTCTTTAATGCAGGCAATTTAATGTATATTTAGTACAATTACATGTACAATTTAGTTGTATATTAAATTTATAAGAAGGAAATGTCATAATGTTTTGTGCAGAGCACTTCTTAACAGCAGCTGCATTTGGTCATTGAGCCACAGAATGTTAAGGGGTTGGAAGGGATCATGTAATCCCAACCTCCTGTTCCATGGACAGGCACACCTCCTGCTATACCAGGTTTATCAAGGCCTTATCCAACCTGGCTTTGAACAATGCCAGGGTTGGGGCATCCACAACCTCACTGGGCAACTTGTACCAGTATCTAACAAATCCCACCGCAAAAAATTTCATTCTAATATCTAACCTAAATTTCCCCTCTTTCAACTTGTATCTATTACTCCTTGTCCTGTCACTACAGTGTCTGACAAAGTCCCTCTCCAGTTTCCCCATAGGCCCCAAACAAGTACAAATAATGCTTTGTTTTCCACAGGAATTTCAGGAATAAAGGTTTCATTTCTATTTTTCCCTTCAGTTAAAGAAGAAGAATTAATCATATTATTTTTAAGTTTTCATCAAAGTGCATTTGTAGATTTGAGTTACCTTACTGGATGATTTGTGACAACCTGCATACCTGAGCCTTAAGCCCCTCTCATTTATTCTGCAGGCTTCTTCCACTTTTAGCTTAATTCATGGTATACTCAGGCTTCAGTTCCCACCTGGTAGGTAAAAGAATCCCTCTTACAGGCACTAATGCTGACCTACTTCACTCTGTGTAAGTAATGGGGATCTCATGGGTTCCTGATACTTTCCCAGCTCATCATTATCATCCCTTCACAAAATCCCTCACTGGATTATCATTCCCTAAAGCTCTGAGCTGTCCCCATAAAAAAATGGGGGGAAATGCAGGCAAATGCACTTTGGGAAAAACTAAAATGGCAAAACATTAAAGGCTTAGTATAGACAATCATTACCACTGCAAGGAGTCAAAATGGACATTTCTATTGTTTCCCTCCTGCCTTAGAGATAAAAACTTACATCCAGACTCAGAGTGGTCCCAGATGGAAATCTTATGCTGGAACAGTTGCCTGGATGCAGCTACCTGGACCATATTCCCAGCCCCAGCTCTTCTGGCAAGACATGCAGGAACTGTAACACGGTAAGCATGCCCTTGATCTGCTCCTTTTTATGTCTCTCTCTGCCTTCAGCTCCAGATGCATATAAGCCTGACAGGTGCCCCCCCAATCTACTGGAAGCAAAGTAGCCTGAATCATTGGCACTGCTTCTCTGTGCTGATCCTTCCCTCTTGCAGAATTATTGCTTCACTCTGCTATCTACTGCCTGCAGTGCTCAGGTTCCTAGAGAACTCTTAGCTATTTCTAGGTGACAAGCAAGCTTTACCTGTTCAAAGTTACCCAAATAACCACAACTAAGCTTGAACTGCTGACAGCTGCAGATTTTCCCAGGCTGAAACAAAAGGGGAACGCAAGGCCTGAAAAAACTGCTGACACTGAGTGTCTTGACATATTGCCATGCCTACACACAACGTCCAATTACTGCATTGACATGGATATTACTTTTCTTAAAAATTAATGACAATGTCAAGTCAATCCACAAGTTTTCTGGTTTACGTCAGTCTCCTCCCACATTTCAGAGCTAACCTTGACTATGTTCTTCATCGTGTATTAAACCAACTTCCCAGCAACATCATCCTAGTTCTAACAGTTCATGTAGTAGGTAACATATTCTTCCCCACATATAAATTATGCAGAAACTGCTGAGTCTTAGTATTTAATACCTGGTGAAGATCAATCAAATCTACTCTTGTACCTGAGTCAGCAGCAGTAGGAAAGTATTGATGGACTAGCAAGGGCAAAACAAACATAGGCACATCAAGAAGTGTCACCGGAATGAGTCACAAAAAAAAAGAATTGCAATAAAAACAATTACAAACTTTGTTGCTACAT
>VXAY01000862.1:358226-378804 GCA_013399855.1 Oxyruncus cristatus
GAGATACAAGGACTCCCTGAAACAACATCTCGGCCTCGGCCATATTGATCATCATCATTGGCCTACTCTGGCCTCCAATCAGGAGGCATGGAGACACACCATCTATAATGCTGCTGCTTCTTTTGAGAACACATGCAGAATCATTCTTGAGGAGAAAAGACAACACAGAAAGAACCAAGTCTTGCCAGTACCACCTAAGGAGACTTTCTGCTGTACCTTTTGCAACTGGACTTGTCTATCTCGCATTGGTCTTTTCAGCCTTTGCTTGTAGCAAGCGTGGGTAGAGTCCTTCTCAAATCTTTGTTCGCGAAGCCTAGCCATGACGCTTTACGTACATTTTAGCAAACAAAGAGATTACAATTCATTGGCTACAAAGTTGCCTAGTTTTCTTATTCATTAGTGTCCTACCTTCTACTGGTTCAATGATCCTCTCGTTTCTCAAGCTAATTAGTCCATATGCCCAATCTTTCTCTTGATAGTCGCTGGGTTTCTTCAGTCAGTGGTCCAAAAGTTGGCGGTCGCTATCTCCCCCTACTGGTATTACCTGTGTGCCAGGTATCTTCATGAGCAGCTGCACATGGAGCTCTGGCTGGCGGGAGCCCCAGGCAAGAGGCAGTGAACTGCCCACCCTTTGCATAACAAAGGCCAAAGGGACCTGTGCCCAGGATACTCAGAGACATAGCAGGAGCTGATGACCCCCAACTAGAGCACATTTAAGTCTGTGAGAGTATAAAAGCCCAGGTAGTCCTCTGTTCAGTGTCCCATCTTTGAGGCTCTGAGGCCTGATTTGTTTGTTTTTTACTTACATTCGCTGCTAAGGCAAGACCCTGTTTCACAACCTCCTTCTCATTCTCTGTAACTCTCTAGGTGAATTACTAACTATTTCTTACTCTTGAAATATCAAGTGTGTCACACACCCCTTCCCCCCTGCAATTTAATCTAAAATGATTTTAAATCAGACGAGTAAAACTACGAGTGTATTGAAAAAATATTTTGGTAAACTAGAAGAATTGCCATTTGTCAATTTGTCAAATACTTTGCACATTTACTGCACATTTTATTCACCAGACATAGATTAGAAATAATGTTCCTGAGATGTGTGTGGTGCCCTAAGACATGGTGGACAGGATGCATCTAAAAATTTAGCAACTTGTCAAATGGAAATAGTGAGGATATAGGAAAAATGCACATAGTAGAAGATAATGTTGGACTTAGATCCTGCTAATTTACAGGAACAATAAAATACCAATCAGTAACAAAAATCAGTATTTTGAAAGGCTAACCTTGAGAAACCAAAATTTTGCTTGGATTAAAGACAGAGTGCATAGGCACCACAGATTTATCTTATTCAAAGTATTGGTGACTTGGATTCCTGAATGGGTTGTGGCGTGGCAGCATGGAGAACGGTTAGGAAGGACTTTTTTGTAAGACCTTTCCATAAAAGTGAGAAAAGAAAGTTTTAAAGGTGGAAATAAAAAATTGGTTTACAGTTATATTCTGTGTGTTAAAGATTAGGCAGTGTAGAAAAATTAGAGCCCAAAAGATATTTAATTTAGACTTTAAACAGAAAATTAAAATGAACACCAAAAAAAAGGGGGGTTATCCATAAGACAAACGTGCTATTTTACTTCAATTTAGGTTAAACACTGGTAGGAAGTAAATGGCACAATAACCAATGGAAATTATAGGAGAAAAGTAAATTGTAACATCATATTTTCAAGTGCAAGTAAAACTTTTATTGTTTACTGTGAAAAAATTAGGGAACCTTGAACCTTTCATACTGAGGTAATTAATGTATAGAACGTGAACTGAATAGAAGATAACATTAATAAATATAAACAGAATCTTTTGCAAATGCAGTATTCTACATTCACCTAAATGATTGTTTACAGCCTTAAATTATTTTAATGGAAATGTTTTACATTTCAAAATTATGATCATGATGAATTAAAAAAAAATAATAGCAGAAAGCAGTGTGCTCTTTTTTGATAGCGGGCACTACCTTTTGATGAGAACCATTATATGTATTCATTACCTCATCCATCATTGCCTAAAGGCAATATTGCTCACTACTAGAATATGTGACAGCAATGTTGCACTACCTCCTTGTCTCAGAAGATCTCATTGCAAGTGCCTGCTGTGGATTCCAAAAGTTACACTGCTTAGACATGTCCACAGAGTAGGGAATGACTGAGGTTTTCTGCCCCCAAAGCATGTCTGAGTCTCAGGTGTTTCCTTAGCTTCAATCAACTTGTAACTAGAAAAGAAACGTAAGGATGCTTTGCACATCCGTCCTCATTTCTATATACCCTTCTCTAAACATCCATTTTTGATTGTATCAGTGACAGGATACTGGATTAAACCTGTGACTTGACACAGAACTACCTTCTGGTACTCATATATGTCACAGGTATACTGATGATTTGTCAAGAGTTAACTTGTTACATTTTGGTTGATTTGTATTCCCAGTTTTATCAAGGAGACAAATTTTGTATGCCTACCTAGCCATCTTAACTTTGTGGGTCGCTTTCAATGTGGTATATTCTGTGATTCTGTGATCTATGTTCCAGCTGTATTAGGCCTGAGTTGTCAGGGATGCTTTCCTTCTAGAAATTCGGTGGGGCTTTTTGGTATTCTTTTTTTTTTTTTTTTCCCAAAACTAAAGTTTCTTCAAAAACAAGCTTGAGAAGAGTCACTGCTGAAACTGTCTTTTCCCTTGAGAAACTGGTAGAGATTAAACAGCCTTTTGTTTGAGTAGAGTCTGTGTCAGAAAGCTTTGTTTTACTGTAAGGGGAAACTTTGTTGAACATTTTGAACAAGGTTTTGCCCAGGTTTTGAGTTTGAAAGAACATTTCTGGAAGTGTAGAATTCTTTTCTTTAGCTCCTAAAAAGAACAAAAAAAATGATCTTTTCATTATTTGGGTTTAACTTTAGAAACCTTTTCTATGAAAATGTCCCCTCAAATACACATACACATTTTACTGATAATTCTGGTGAATTTTTTTCAAGAAACTCACTGAATGCTTTTGTTATTTTTAAGTGCTGCTGACATGAGTGTTATTCAATGTCACGCATTTTCAGTAGAGAACTGTAAGGTTGGTTCTTCAGTATGTATTATCATATCAACGTTAACCATTTTATATTTAAAGCCCATTTTAAATGATAGTTTATAACCCAGGTACAGCTGTGGCAAGCACATTTATACCTGTGAACAAATGTTTCAAGGGAAAGAATATGCACTATTACTCTGCACTCTAGTTCACAATGCTGTAACTTTTGCACGTAGCCATAATCCTAGCTCCAATATTGACACAGACACTAAAATTTATACATCATGAATTACCACTGGACTCAAAAAGATGAATTTCTGTGAAGAAGCTGCAACTATTTTTCATCTTGGTTATTGTGGTGCTTTAACACCAGCTGGAAATTAAACTCTGAATAAGCCACTTCATTTGCCCTTGCCCACTCCAGCAAGAGAGAGACAAAGGCAGAGACTGTGAGTTGAGATAACAATTTACTGAAAACAAAAAACAATGGAAAAAGAAACACCCAGTGACAGCAGCAGTACTAATAACAAAAGTACACAAAAGGAGAAGGTGTTTTACACACCGCATGGCTGCTGGGACAAAGACCAGACAGCGGACACTCCCCCCACATGACAAAACAGGACAGATGAAAATGAGACTCCATCACTCTCCCCCAACATTATAAATCGTTCAAAAAATTTTGAAAAATTGAAAGAAATTGATTGGCTAAAAATAAATCAACTAGTAAAAAGTTCCTTATATAAGCACTTTAATTTTGAGGGAAGCAGATGTCTGTCAGATCCATAGGAATGATTTTGCATTGTCTGAGTAGCCTAATAGGACAATAGACATGCCACTAATTGAAGAAAATAGTGTGGCTTAGGTAAGGACAACCAAATCCTACTGGAAAAAGATTATTTCTTATTTGTTTTGATAAAAGAATGGTTGAAAGGAAAAGAAAATATTTTGTGTGTAGGTAGATTTTTAGGCCAGCAGATTCAGATTTTAAAATTGGACAGCATTTTTTTTCAGTAAACTTCATAATCTATTTAGGCTGTTAAGACTGAATTTCAGAGAATTGTCCAAGGAAGAGTGAAGAATACCTAGTAGTTTCTATCAGCAGCAGATTAGGAAAGCCTGGAACTACATCAGAGAAGTAGTAGGGGAATGCAAATGTATGATAGTTAGAGAGAAATATTTCATCATTTCTTTTACCACTTAAAAAGTAAAAAAAACAACTTTTGTATAAATTGCAAAAATGGAATAGGTTTAAGAGGGAATGCTCTAAGTCAGTGAGGATTGAAATATGTCCCTGACTTTCTAACCCTTTTTACTTTGCTGCCTCAAAATAACAGAGTTTCTGTGAACTCCAGAGCTGATATTTTAGATTGTCACATGACAGTCAAGTGTTAGAAATGCAGAGACAGTAGTGGTTTGATTTAACAATCAAAGTGAGGCATCCAATAATTCAATTCTTCCATGGTCAGTAAGAGTTCAATCACAATACAGTTAAGGACTAATTTAAAAAATACATATACGTAAGCAATACTTCTGGTGAAGTCAGTGAGAACAATCATATTGCACTATGTTACATAATATTGACTTTCCAATTCATGTTCAGATATTACATTGGATATTATATTATTGGATATTATATTAACTGGCTTTTGATTCATGTACCAATTTAAAATTAAGAAAAGTATATAATAGTCTTCATGTTACATCTTCATTTATTATGTAAATATGTATTATTATTAACAAAACCAATTGTAATGGAGGACAAGTGGCCTGATTTACATTTCTATGCAGCCTTCTAGAAAAATGAATTTTTAAATCAACCATATTTATGATGAAGCAATGTAATAATGCTGTATTCAATTCAAATCTTACTAATGGTCTCATTAAATTAGTTACATTCAGAATGTCCAATTTACAGCATTCATAATTTTTCATCTCATCTTGTTCAGCAGATACGAAGAAATTTTCTTTCAGTTAAAAGTTATTTTTGTAGACACTAAAAAACCCAAAACCAAAAAACAACAAAACAAAAAAAAAACTCTCTAGTTCTTACTCTAGTCTGTTCTACTTAAAAATCATTTTCTTGCAGAACCATTAAATTTGATATTTACTTTTGCCTTTTCACATATGATCATCAGTGATACAAGTGCTCAAGATGCACTCAATATACAGTGATCAACACTCCAATCTTTACCATTGCCATTTGTTAATTAACATTATTTTGTTGTTGTTTCAACACAGAAAAGGAATTTTATTTATAGATCTTAAAATAAACAGCTTGAAGAGGCTTTTCATTATGATTTGGATTTGAAAACCAAAGTCAGTTCTTGTCAGAAGACCACTGAAGAAACTGGCTGTTAAGAAAACAACCCTCCTTACTCAAACATTGCTCAGAAAGAGAACCAAGGAGTTGTAGAATTCCAGGATGATGAGCTTTCAGTAGTAAAAGCCTCTATCAGGATTCAAAATCAAGCATGGAGGTTACAGCAGTTGCCGGATTTCTCTGACTTGATTGCAGACTAGAGCCTGTACTGGACTATACATAGTAGAAGAACTTCAGATCCTAGGATTGTGACTAACCAGTTGTGTCCACAATCCTCTGGCTTCCTTCCCTACCTATAGACCTAACAGTACCATGGTAGGACCTTCTGCAGGATTGGCAGAGTCAACATGGATTTGGTGTGTACTAATTGTCTGGTACTCTGGGTTGATATAAGAAAGTTTGAGACTTGTGATCCATAAACACTATGGTAAGCATGTGCAATTAGCTCCATTAGTTTAAAGTGCTAAAGTTACTTTTCACAGAACATTGTAATTAGCAGACTCCCACCTGCCAGTTTGTCAGATAACTTGTTGTTCTTGTCTATCAGATGAATAGTAACTGCTCCCATTGCCCGTACTTGCTGGCCCTTTCTCACCCTGCATGTTTTCCCCAGTGATCTCCACAGTGCAGATCCCAGTTCCCTGTCTCTGTGCCCAATAACACATTAACTTTATGAAAATTGTTTGGCACCATTGCCCTCTGTCAAGAATGTTCCAGGTTACAAAATGATCCTGCATGAAAAGAACTATCAGTATTAAAACAAAGAGACAGAGCTAGTTTTTAATGTAACTATTAAATTGCAGAACTCTTCGCATCAGGATGCACATCTCAAAGCCTGTATACCAGTTTAATAAAGACAAATGCAAATGGTGCTTCCTGACTGAAAAATGTTTCTGCTGCTGGTGGACAAAAGTGGGAATCCATCCCTCCAGAAGTGGTTCCCCTGAAGGGCAGAGGAAGAAGAATCATCTGCAATACTGTCTACAGTGTTGTAAGCACATTTGTAGGTGGTCTTCCAAAGCGGACAGCAGTAGCAGGAACTTCTCTATTCTTCAGGTTATGCAGTACCCTGATCTGTCAGTGAAGAGTCTGACAAAGGCAACTGAGAAATGAGTTAGTAGTTTGTATGATCAAGTTGCAAGATCGTTTATCAGCACTACCTTTTCAGATTATTTACAAACACATGAAGATGTTACTGCATTAGTTTCATCCAAGTCACAGTTCTAAGTTTGATAGCGTTTTGTGGAGCAGGAAGGAAGGAAAATAGATGGGGATCTTTCTAAATTCAGTTATAGATTCTATGTAGTCACATAGTTCCAAGGTGCAAACTGTACAGCAAACACAGGTGGTAAATTCAGCACTGTCATGTCAAACTTGCCTATCATCCAAGTTGCAACTTTTCAGTCACATGTTAAGCTTCTTTTTTGAATAAATCTGACCTGTTCTGATCAAACTTGGTTTTGTTTGGAAATTTTCAGTTAACTGAACCTGGAACAGATAAGTGTTTCTGGAACTTTCATGGTCTGGAACCTGTTCTGTATTTTCGTAGAAGGACTGTACATATTAAAGCTCAGAACACATTCTAAAAATTGGCACCCAAGTAGGTAAAGTTATTTCCCAACACAGATGACTAAATAACCAACAGTAATTTTTATTCATGAACTGTTTCTTTTTGATTAAGTCGCTGTTCACCTGCTGCTTATTGCAAAAACTTGAGACTTCTATTTCGAGATAGGTAAACAAAGGATGTTTTACCACCTCTTTTAAAGCGGTATAGGTCCTTTACAAATATTTAGCATTGTAAACCAACAGTGAACCATTAAGAGCCCTGACATACAGGTGAAGCCCAAAAAGGTCGATACAGACTGCTTAGAGACAGAATTTTATGTCCTTAAACAGCAAGGTATTTATTAGCGATCGCGGGAAGGCCCAGCTCGTGCTGGACAAAGAGCTTACGAGTGGTCAGTGTAAAGACAGGTAATTTATACAGCTCTTGAGAGCGATTACAACATCTCTACATACATATTCATTCTATTACATTATTAGATTACAATATTCATAGCAGGTGGAGTTAAGGTGGAGTTTGGGGTGTGGTCTTTATTTTGAGGAATAATTTGGTGGTACATCCTGTTACTTCATCTCGGGGGTCTTGGAATTTCTCCTCTTCCTCAGGTGTACTTTTGAATTCCCCATTGTCTTTGTCCCAGTCACTGAAGCTTGGAGAAAGCCTTGGCTTCAGGCCTACTTTACCTATTCAAATGTCTACCCTAGCTTACTTTGCCTTAATTTATTACCACTAAGCCCTTTGTGTAACGCTCCTAGTGTTCTTCTGTGGGTCCAGGTCTGCTGAACAGAACAGAACATTTCCTTGAGTAGCTTAGATATGAAGGGGGGTTAGCTTTCTTAGAGCAAGATACTTTGGTTAACCCTTTTAAAGCCTTGCTTTGCTTCACAGGATCTACTTTATATATATAGGTATGTACACACACACACTCACACACACACACACACACACACACACACACACACATATATATAGTTTTGTAGGCTTTATCAATATTTATCCCACAGTCCATTCTGAAGCAAAACTCTAGTAATTTGAAATATCATTTTCCCCCAGAGTGAATACAATATTTAATGTAAATGTAATTACATGACCAAAAGCATTATCCCACATTATAAGGATACGGTGGTTATCAGTGTAAGTTACCATCATCCAGCATGTATTCATTTCTATTCTAGTGAACAACTTTTCTCTCCTGAACATTTTTCTAGGGTAGTTTAATAAGGGTTGATTTCCTACTAGTTCACATTGTGCTACTCACACAGCATTCAAGTAAGATCCTTAGTATTCAATCACGTTAATTCTTCCTCCCTCACTATTTTTTTATGTGAAGCTGATATAAAGTTGATATTCTCCCTGTTTGCTTATACATCCCCTTATCCTTGAAATCTTTTAACTTGTTTAATACCTTTCCCACTGTTTGAAGATAATTTGTTTCTTTCTGAGTTCAAAAATCTAAGAATTGAAACAAGCTTATAGACTTTACTTTTTGAGTTCTGATTCATTTCCCCTAGTATCCTTTTTTTTTTTTTTTTTTTTAATGGCCATTCCATCAATATAGTAGGATATTTTGGCCTTATAATCCTTTTTATACTCCCACTACTTTCGTAACTAGTGGACTAGTTCAGGTTAAAGATTTTTTTTTTGTATTATTAGAATGAAAGATTAATCAAAAGCATTACTATCTAAGTTTATCTTCATCAAAACAAATACATTAAGCCTGATCAATAAGACTTTTGAAGTGCCAATGGTTTTGTATTTTCCAGCTGCATAATTTCTTGTTCTTAGAACTTAATTACATCCTCTACCTGTTTTCCATTAGCACGGAAAGTATGAGCAGTGATAATTCAGGACAGCCCAAACATATAGGGATATGACATCACACCTTATTTTGGACGGTGAGATTATGGTTTGTAATCCCCAATTTACTGTGCATCTTGTCTATATTCCTATCTTCCATTCCTCCCACACTTGGAAAATAAATAAGATATATAAAATGGACTGTGTAACAAGTACACCAGAGGTCTGCTTGAAATATGTTTTCCCTAACACAGGGGTAAAAGGACAGCTTTCTATGTCCTTCTGAAAGTAGGAGATTGTAATTTTTAGAACTGTTGTCTGTAACATTTCTGTTTATTAAACCAAGACAAAATGAGTGTCTAATTACAGCCGTTATTGCTCAATTTGTTTCTCAGAAGTCTCACTAAAATTTAATAATTAATTGAACAGTAAAGATAATGTTGATTTATTTTTTTTTAATCAAATCATATCCTACGGTTCTTAAGAACCAAGGCAAAAGAGAAACATAACTTTGCAGGTATTTCTAAGAATTAGCCCCCATAACGAACTTTATGGTTCATAATTTTATTCATTTATTTTCTAAGTAGCTCAATCTTATTGGTTACTACATGAAAACATTCTTTTCTGTATCGGACAACTTTAAAAAATTACTCAAATATTGTCGTATTACATTAATCTTATATTTCATCATTGTCCTAGTTACAGGGATAGGAGGCACAGTTTAGCACTCTGGGAGTGTAACCAAACTGTGTATTCTACACCCTCCTTGACGTCTTTGGTGGACTGTCTCTCTAAGACCCATGCCCAGAAGTAGAAAGTTTGCCATTTTTTGCTGCCACGGTCCCTCGAGAGGGAGTGAGGGACTGGGGGGTCAGGACCACATGGCCACTCGGCACTGGGTTAGAGAGCTCTTCACATCACCACCGCCACTGCTGGAGCTGCCACAGGTGCAGCCACCACTGCCAGAATCATTGCAACCACAACTGCTGCCACAGCTGCCAAAACCTCCACCACAGCTTGCCACTGCCGTTTCTCAGCCCAGGCAGGCCTTGTGGAGCCCAAACCCCAGCAGAGCCAAGTGGAGAAGTGCCAGTGCCAGAGGCAGATGCGTGGGAACGAGCCCCAGCTGAGCCATGTGGAGCCCAAACCTCAGCAGAACCAAGCAGAGCAACGTCAGTGCTGGAGGCAGCCACGCAGCAGGGACAAAGAGCCTCCTGTGTTCACTTTGCCACAATGCCAGGACCCATGCCAGCATCTCTGCAGCACAAATTCTTTCGGATGAAATAGCATTCTGGGTTTTTGCTTTGCCCCTGTTCCTTGTTTCTTGTGGGTAAACCATTTTTCTCAGTATTGTCATGTTATTTGTGAGTTTTACCTCAGTAAAATTGACTCTTACATTTTTAACCTCTCACAGTCCTCTTTTCCTTGTTTTCCTCCTCCACTATTATAAGGGGCAGCTTGAGCAGTCTTAACTTTTCCCCGCTGAGTTTTTAAACACAGCAGAATCATTAAGCATAATTTTTGACAAATATTTAAACTAAGCAAAAAAAGATTTTTTTTACAAATAAGGAAGATAGTTACAAACTTTCTGGATAATCATTCTCTAAAACCGACAATTTGCTAGTATCCACTTTACCCCCCCTAGTATTTTACTAATATCAACACCACCCTGATACACATAGGTTTGTATAACGTAATAGATGTACTGACTTCTCATTGCTTACCTAGATTCAGCTTCTTAGGTTCACATGAGAGATTTCTTTCAGAAATGGAAACAATATCAGGAGAAGCCTGGGGCAATCCCCAGTATCACTACAGACCAGGGCATAAACAGATTGAGAGCAGGTATACCACGAAGGACTTGGGGGTACTGATGGATGAGATGCTGGACATGACTTGGCAATGTGCAGTTGCAGTCCAGAACGCCAATTGTGTCGTGGGCTGCATCAAAACCAACAGGGGCAGCAGGACGAGGAAGGTGATTCTCCCCCTCTACTCTGTTCTTGTGAGAACCCACCTAGAGTTCTGCACCCAGCACAGGAAGGACAGAGACCTGTTGGAGCGAGTCCAGAGGAGGGCCACCACGTTGATTAGTGGGGTGGAGCACTTCTCTTTCACGGAAAAGGTGAGAGAATTGGGTTTGTTCAGCCTGGAAAAGAGAATGCTTTAGGGTGACCTAATTGGGTCTTTCCAGTAACTGAAGGGAGCCCACAAGAAAGATGGAGAAAGACTGTTTACAAAAGCATGCAGTGACAGGAGAAAAGGAAGTGGTTCAAACTGAAAGAGAGTAGGTTTAGAGTAGATATTAGGAAGAATTCTTTACTGTGGTGGTGGTGAGGCACTGGAACGGGTTGCCCAGAGAAATTGTGGATGCCTCATCCCTGGAAGTGTTCAAGGCCAGGTTGCATGGTACTTTGAGCAACCTGGTGTAGTGGAAGGTGCCCCTGTCCATGGCATGGGGATTGGAACTTGATGATTTTTAATGTCCCTTCCAACCCAGGCCATTCTGTGATTGATTCTATTCCATGAATATGTGCATACCTTGCCTCATAGTGATAAGATGAACTAACATATGTGTTGACTAAAATCTTATTCTTCTGTTATGCCTTGTGTATTTCTCTTTATGTACTCTAAAGATCACTAGAAATCTTCCTTTGAAAATAGTTCTTTTACTCAGCAAGAGTCTCCACAGAAAGTAGTTCCCAAAGACGTGATCAAAGCTCTATGGATAGGAAATCTCCTCTGAGCTCATTAGTCTATTACACAAGTGGGAAAGACAATGGGCTGTGGTCTCTCAGCTTTGCTGAGAGGAAGTAGAATAAGCTCTCACTTTTTATTGCCAGTTAGTAACACCAAGTAGTTTTACATGGACTCCACTTTAGAAGTATAATTCAGCACAGTAATTATATCTGAACATATAAATTTAATTTACAGCTAGAGTGCCTAATATACCCAGAGTTCACACTATAATGTATAACCCTTTTTCTACGGTTACTGCTCTTTTTTGTAGCATGAATTAATGTGCCACAAGTCAACAGTCATTGTAATATTCAAGGGAAGAAAATGTCGTTCTCTTCAAACCATTTATTACACATCCAACCCCGAAGATGTTTTTTAATTAGTTGGTGAGAGTGGCAAATAATAAACTTCATGAACATTTTATTACAGTGTGTTTGAGTATTAATTGTTGACAATTCATCAACCCTAAAGCACATTACTTCTGGAAAGATTTATTTTATCCGTTCTATATTTATGAATACAATATCATCTTCAAATTATTATTAAATTTTTTTTAAAAAATCATCTGAATATAAATATTAGCACTGGTATTCTCCTATCTGCAGTTGGCTTTAAATGTTATCTTAGGAAATACCGCTCCATCCTTGGCCCAGTTCTCTTCAACATCTTCATTAATTACCTGAACACAGGACTTGAAGGAATACTAAGCAAGTTTATCGACAACACCAAATTGGGAGCAGATGTTGACTCCCTCTAGAGACGTCCTGCAGACAAACCTTGATAAATTAGAGAGATGGGCAATCACCAACCATATGAATTTTAACAAGGGCAAATGCCCGATTCTGCACCATTCAGGACAAGGAAATCCTGGTTGTGTGTATAGATGGCGGAAGGGGATGTTGAAAAGCAGTACCATGGAAAGGGACCTTGTGGTCCTGGTCAGTGACAAGTTGAATAAGAATCAGCAGTGCCCTGGCAGCCAACTGTGTCCTGGGGGCATCAGGCAAAGTAGCACCAGTGGGTCAAGGGAGGGGATTGTCCCACTCTGTTCTGCGCTGGTGCGGCCTCATCTTGAGTATTGTGTGCAGGTTTGGGCACCAGAATATAAAAAAAGACTTTAAGCTATTAGAGAGCGTTTGAAGGAGGAGAATGAAGATGGTGAAGAGCCTTGAGGGGAAGCCGTATGAGGAGCAGCTGAGGTGACTTGGTCTGTTCAGCCTGAAGGAGACAGGAGAAATCTCACTGTGGTCTAAAACATCCTCACAAAGGGAAGTGGAGGGGCAGATACTGATCTCTCTACTCTGTTGATCAGTGAGAGGACTCAAGGAAATGTCATGAAGCTGAGTCAGGGGAGGTTTATGTTAGATATCAGGAAATGGTTTTTCACTCAGAGGATGGTTGGGCACTGGAACAGGTTCTGTGGGGAATTGGTCATAGAATCAAGCCCGACAGAGTTCAAAAAGCATTTGGACAATGCTTTAAGGTATGTGGTGGGATTCTTGAGGTGTCCTGCACAGGGCCAGGAGTTGGACTCAATGATCCTTAGGGGTCCCTTCCAACTCAGTAAATGCTATCATTCTATGAAATATTTTGTTCATTAGTGATCGATTTCAAATTATAGTCATGATTTAGCTTGCTCTTAGTCTTTTAAATTACTATACTGGTAATTCTTTGAAGTCTGTATTTCACCAGAGAATTAATTAGATAACATTTTCCTTCTTATCTGGTTCATTTACCACTGTCATAGACACTACCTTGTGCCCTGTTTGTGATGAAACAGATAACTGTTTCATCACAAGATAACTACACTAGCCTGAAAAGAGAATCTCAGTGACATTTACAGAAGGAATTTGTAACAGGTGTAAATGCACTGCAGAACCTAAACACTGCCTAGAACAAATTAAGAAATATGCTAAGTCAAGAGAAATAGGATGCTGAAGGAATTCTTCCAACTTGAATCTTTCAGTGCACAAGGGAGATTTGTATGTAGCAGAAATCTTTTATAAGGTATAATCCACTTCACCTTGGGTTACACCCCAAGCCACAAACAGTGATATTTCTCTTGACAGCACAACAGAGGACAAGTTCAACAGAGTCCTCTAACTCTTGCTCATGTCAAGTCAAGTGAAAGGAGGGACTGTTGGCAGTCTTCATACTCACAGGATGTTGAAAGAGAATTTTCCCGAAAAGCAGTCAGTCACCTCATTTTTTAGAATTCCTTATTTTCTGTGGCATATGCTCTTTTACAGCATATGTAGAGTACCAAAGTTAGTTATTATCCACAACGATGAGGTCTAGAAACTCTGCTTAGATAATGAAGAGAAAGCAGTCAATTACATGCTAATAGGAGTTGCAGATATTATGCTGCTCATAATAATATTGCAAACTAAAACAAACAAAAAAAACCCCAAAACATAAAAGAAATATCTACTAAAATAAGCAACCTAAGTTGATCCCTCCTGGATGCACTGGTCCTTTAGTTTCACCCAGTTGCCTTTCTGGTGAACTCAATAAATTCTGTGACAAAACTGGTCTTTGCTTTGTTTTTATTTTCCTGGGAAGCAATATTTCTCAGCCTATTGACTGTCATAGGCGTCTGACAGGAAATCTGCTGTTAAATGGGAGCACAATACTTTTCAGTAATAGATTAGAAAGCATGTCAACTTGTAACCTGACATGTGAAACAGCATTTAACCCCTTTTTACAAAGCTATGAGCACTTGTCCTGGGAGTGCAATAAGATTAAAGTAGTAGCAAGGGCATAGAGAGCAACACTCCAAGGCTGACTGAACAACATTTTTAAGAAAATTTTTAAAAGCGAAGAGGTTGTCTGCTTTACAGAATCAAGGATTATAATCCAAAATACAGAAAAGTTTAAGGGAAAAACTAAGTTACTGTAAATGGTGATTCCAAAACATGGGAGAAGCTGAAAGGACAAAGGATATGATCTACTGCTCTAATGAGGTGAAACCTAGAATCCATCCACCCCTAATGGTCTGCTTCCCAAAATAATCTACATGGGCTGGACAGGAGCCGTGCTGTACTTCAGTTGGTTTGTGATCTGGATGGGAACTGGGATCTTGTGGCATGTGCTTCTCTCTATTAGCCTAGATGCAAAGAGAAACATCTGCTTTGTACATACAGACAAGCCTTACAGAACAGTGAGATGGCACTTGCAGAGAGCAGACACTACAAAGCAAGCTCCATAACTAGAGAGGCAAGGAGTGAGAAGATTGCTCTAGATCTGTGAAGGCCTGAAATCTATGACTGGCAATAATTAAATATGTCAAGAGTCTGGGCCACTACGGGATGACAATCTCTGCCACACTGTCTAAAAGAATCTTTAATTGCAACAGTGGTTGTATTTGGTAAAGAAATAGTTTGGGTTGTCTTTCCATTAAGACTGACATTTCCATGCTCTTAAATGTGTGATAAATGTTATTTTGACCAAAAATATCCTGTTTTTTCTTATATTTTACTTTTTTTCCTAAAACATTCAAATAAGTTGTTGCTTGTACAATTGCTCTTTTCAAAATGATGGTGTTTGAGCCGTGGACTTTAACAGAAAAGAAAGAACATGGAAATCAACTCACAACATGATTTTATTTGTGTTCCAGGGGATGTTGAATAACAGCCTTTAAACAAACTAATTTTTTTTTCTGCATGAACATTTAGGTTCACTTATACAAAGCTTTGCTCTAAAGTATCATTTTATTTTTCTTTCTAGTGTTTTCAAACCATTCACACTGTGCACAGGCAGAACTCCAGAACAGATGTTTTGTCACCCCAACCTAGACTATGCTGTGTTCTTCCCAGATGGTTTCTCAGTTCAGATTTTATAATGAAAAAGAGAAGACTTTTTAACTTCTAATTAGATCTTTATAGTGCTTCTTCAAGCAGCAGGAAAAGTTAGCAAAACAAGTATCTACTGTCCTGTTATATGAAGACCATCACCATATTTTTCCATAAGGCAACAGCACTTCCACAATAAGGTAATTTTCTTCAAATTTATTCAAGGAACTGGGTTTCTGTCTGACAAAGTAACTTTTTTATTGAATAGGCATGGTGTTTCCAAAATAACTTTCAGACATTCACTGAAATAGCTACATTACAAATATAATCAATTCCTGTTTGATAGCCTTGCTGTTTTAACTGCTTATACAGCTGCAATTAATGCTACATCTACCTTTGGAATACCTTTCTAACATAATGCAATTTTTAAATGTTTGTAGTCTCATGATCTTCCTTGAGTCAATGGTATTTGCAATCTAGTTCTATGCTTCAGTCCTCTTTTTCTTTGAAGGTCACGTGCTTTTCAATTGCATCAGTACAAGAGGCTGGGAGCAGAAAGGTCTGCTGACTCCTTACCCCTCTTTACTTTAGCAGAGCAAGCAGAAACTCTCTGGAAGTTATTCTCCCTGTTGTGCTGTTACACAATGAAGCTACAAAGAGTAATAAAAGGTTATCAAGGGTTCTTTCTTCTCTAATCTCATTCATATGTCACTATAAGGGCAGGTCATGGTCTCCAGTTCTGGAGAACTGACCATAATTTGTCACATCTGAAGGTATTGTTTCATATTAAGGCCACTGAGGCTGTTCATAGGCTTCTCTATCACTACATGACAGTCTTAGCACTGCCTTATGCTCCTGTTAGCAATTTCCCTGGCAGGTTATAGTAAATAAATTCTTTTAAGAGAATGGTTTCTTCTGAGTAATTCTAATTAATATAAAAAAATCAAGTAACCTATATTACAAACACAATTATCTTTGCACATAGCTGTTTGGACTAAGAGATATTTCAAAGTCATTGGCATAAGTGCCAGGTAAATGATCTTTTATGTTTGAATGAAAAATAAGTTATAAAAATGATTGGCTTTTTTAAGACAGCCATAATCCTTTTAACTTGTGCACAGGACATTTAATGACTCTCACATATCTTTCTTTGTGTTAACATCATATATATTTAATTATACCAACTTATGAATGTGTTTTTCACAAAATTGTATAAACAGTTATTATAATAAAAATCCATCACCAATCACAAAAGAGTGAACAGGAAAGTCTCAAAGAGCATTACCTCATCTGCATAACTGTAGATAGGTTACATATTAACAAGGTTCTTAAAGGCTGGAATAATGATTTTGCATACTAATTAATCAGCGATGCCTTGTGTACACTGCTATTCCATTCTAGTGGCTATGTCATAAACTGTCTAAGTGTAACCTAAGGTAGGTGAATTTTCTTTAACTTAAAAGACTCACTAACGAGAAAATAAATAGAATCTTTAGTTTAACTAATTCTTTTGCATTAAGGTTGTCATGATGAATACATAAGCTCATAGAGGGCCTCAGCTGTAGTACAGTGAAAAGTACAAGTGAGGTATGAATTTCTTCAGACTAACAAATCTGTGTGGTTAATAAGCAGATTTCTTAGGGAGAAGTAGTATAGTTTATTGGACCAACTGATACAGCTGGAAAAAAGAACGAATTCTTCGCAGAAGTACTAAAATAGACCCAAACAATTCCAAACAAAGTAAATTGGAACAAACTCTTCAATTGTATTTCGTTACATAAACTGACAATTTTGCAAAACGGAATAGTTAGTGGGGGAGAATAGCAGCAAGAGAAAAGGTGATAAAATCCTTGGCATTTTGAGAAAGAGGCAGAAACAGGCATTTAGTCACCTTGAGTCCAAAGCATTATATCGCCTTTTTTTCTGCAAAAAAGTCTATTTCCCCATCATTTTATTAAAGATATTATCTCCCTCTGGAAATTTACCTCACTTATATCCCTAGACTATTACAAGTCCAATAGCACTGCACTTCTGATTGATGGCTTAGTACACAGAACATATCTGTCATTTGCTCTTTGGGAGATATTAAACCCCAGCAAAACTGGAGAAATATCCTTCCAAAGATGGGCACCAGATAAAACCTAATATAAATCAGAGCTCAGAACCTGAGATTTTCACAAGCATTATGATCTCCTGCTGGAATAATCCTACCCTTTTTCAGCTTCAGGTAAAATAAAACATGCCCAGATATAAAACCGGGAGTTAGTATTATCTCAGAACAAAATATGCTAAGTTGAAGTTTTGGCACACATTGTATGAGTATATGAAAATAGGTCCTATGGAATTGAGTCAGTGAAGAAATTCATTACCTAAATTAGTGCTGAAATAAAAAAATAGATACATAAATCCAAAACTGAGATCCCAAATCCCTTTGTGTATGTTGCTTAACCCTGGACGCTCTTCTTTTTCAATCACTTTGTTAGTGTTTTTTACCAAGAAAGCAGAGCTTGTTTGTTTTGAACTCCCTTCAGCTGGAAAGGGAGCTGATTTACCTTTCCAGGTGAGTGTTCCAGTCACTAGGCCATTCTGTAAAATAGAATACTACTATTGTAGGCTTTGTATCTCTGCCTTCAGGATAAGTTTGCTACTGGTAGTTGTCTCTCAGGCAAAGTAATCTCCTAGTAAAGTCTTGGAAGAAGACAGCATTTTAGACATATTCCTCTACTTGATGTCTCTATGATTTGATCTCAACAACTGCTAATTAGTGCTATGAAATCTTGCCCTCTTACTCCATCCCTACAACTTGCCTTTCATTGGTACAATTTCTGTTCATCTGATGACCTACAGAGGGTTACCAGTCTTTAAAAAGCAGCACGCTTTATTCTTTCACTACATATTTTAAAATATTTTATAACAGAGCTTGTTTAATGAAGGTTTAAGGGTTTCTTTCCAAGCAGTTAGAGATATTAATTGCAGGCTTGATGCTTTGCTCACTCAAGTCAGCAAGTTTCTATTGATTTTGGTAGAGTCCAAGAATAATATGCTAACTCACTACCTGCATCTCCAGTATTAATATAGATTTTTAATATTATATTAACAACAGAGAAGAAAGAATGATTCACTAATGCAAGAGGTTTAGGTTACATACCTATTAGTTATGCTTCCATTTTTCCCATTGAAGACCACAACAAAAGTTTATGCTTGGGCTCAGGGGACTTAAATATAAGTTAAGGCCACTCTTATTCATGGCCCTTGGACAGTGGGCAAACACAAAAGAACTAGGAGATGGAACTGTATGGAGAAAAGCATTTAGGTAAACAGCCCAAATAATTAAGCAGAAAAACAACTGTGCTAAGAAATTTCAGGACCAGATGGAATATCACATTACTTTCCTAGATGCAGTATTACAAGCTGTAGAACTCTAGCAAGCTTACCTGTGTATTGTGCCAAAAGCACATTATTCAAAAGGTATCCAGCTTTGGCTTTCTAAGAATGTCCCCATCTCTTAGAATCCATCACTTGGTTCTAAGGACAATTTACATTTCCCAAAAGCAGGCAAGCAAACAAAAAAATTAACAAGAACACATAAAAGATTAATGATTTTTATTTTAACACACCTACATGCCTCATTATGAGTATTACCCTCTCTATTTTAAACTTCAAAAGCTTCAGATTCTCAGTTATGAAGCAGCTGAGCTCTAAAGAAATCAGATGAATATTTGAATTCCTTTCAGCTGGTGTTCATTTCACAGATTATTCCGGACTAGAGAAATCTGATGTAGACAATCAGTCAAGCTGCTTGAACAGTCTGCTCCACTCCAACGGTGCCATATTTTGTCTATTCCACTGTCATCACTGAAGACATTTGTCATCTTCTCAGTGCAGCCCAAAATGTCTATCATGATTAATTTTAAAAATACTAACCATATTTTGCACGGTTAGGGGACATATGTCAGTCTTGAATATTTAATAAAAAAATAGACATAATCTAATTGAAGGGTTTATGATGAGCTATAAACTATTTTTACTTCATCCATTTTCCGTGAAGATTTATACAACAAACTTCAAGTTATACACAAGCATATATGGATATTTGTAAACAGAAAATGTGCAGTAAACACAACAAAAAAGACTGCTGAATACTTTATATTACTAGATATTTCAATACTGTGGTCAAAGTCAGAACGAGAGATATATTTAAGGTGTTGCCTTCATCTAGCCAATGTACAGTGTTGAGAGGAATATAATCTTTCTCACATCCTGCCCCTATGATGGTACTCAGATTTTTATTACAAACTTGGTGAAGGAATAGTAAAGAAATGAAGTTTAGAAATCTCATGAGCAGCCTAGTTCAGTAAGAAACTTTTACCCTGAAGAAGAAAGAGAAGCTGAAACAAGCTCTTCATGTCAAAACATTATGTCTTCCAAATACTTTGACTTATATATCATAAAAAGTGACCTTCAAATAATCCAGGCAATCTGATAACACAGAAGAGCAGGTGATAGTGCAGAGCTGAGTTCACGGTCTTGTGTTTATATGTGATTTCATGTAGTTTAAGGAATAAATATCAGTGAGAATGCAAAAACCTATTCTTGTGATTTCAAAAAAGATTTTGTATCCATACAGGCTTCACAGAAAAGCTGTGTAATGTGAATAGCAATGTTATAAAAAAAATCCAGAGACCTTTCCTTTCCAATTATTAGATATAAGTAACTACTCTAAGTTGTGTCTTAATCCATACATTAAAAAATAAAATATTAACATATAAAGTATTGAAGTATAATGCAAAACATTCATTTACCAAATGTTTTGTCGTTCCAGAATTATTAGACCTGTCTTTATTAATAAATAATTATTAAACAGAATAGGATTAAAATCAACGTTTTAAATGTGTTACTGAATAGACTGAATGCTTTTCTGAAGTGAGATCTCACAACTGTTGATAGAAGCAAATTTACCTGCCATTTCCATTTTTCAGAAATTTGACACCAATTCTATACGATATGTTCCAGCATTATTAGCTGCAGCTTTGCTGATTAGGAATTACTGTCTATTATTTCCATAAATTACACATCATTAACAGTGACAGGCAGGCGCAAGGAGCTGCTCTGTTAAAGCACAGGTCTCACATAGGTCTTGTGCTATAAACCAGTGAGGAACTTTCTTTGTAAGAAGCTGTACGGCCTTTGATCTCACTGACATTAAGAGTTTAAATAAATTATAATTCATAATTACCACATCCAAATTTTAAGGAGAGGAGCTAAGGTGAGGGTAATTTAGAGATGAGCCACTGTATTAAAAAAAAAAAAAAAA
>VXAY01000862.1:378862-405254 GCA_013399855.1 Oxyruncus cristatus
AAAAAAAAAAAAGACTTTTTGTAATGTATGCCTGAAAACATCATTTCACCCACCCAAGAAATCCTATCAATAACCTTGGATCCCATAAGATAACAGAACCAAGTCCTATATGTTGCATCAAATAATCTACTTTTATGTATTTTTAAATGAAGCAGCCAAAGTTAATAATGATAATGTGTCTTAACATATATTTGTAGTATTACCCTACTTGTTTGATATAGCTCATCATCTGTTACATTATAGACATAATCTAAGCTGCACAACTGCGGCTCATTTTGAGAAACCGTAGTAAAACAATTGATATATAAAAAAACCCTCATATTTTCCTAACATGTGGAACTGTGAAATGCATGACAGAACTGGCCATAACCACAGTCTAAAATATCCTGCAAAGTTGCATCTCCTCTGAAAGGAGATGCAGTGCCACCCTACAGCTCTTTTTTCTGAAACACAGAGATGTTGGTCTCTGTTTTCTGTAAAAGTCAGTTCTGTTACTATGGTTAAGTGTGTTCACCCATACCAAATCAAACATAGAGAATTTTTATGAAAAAGGTTTAGTTTAATGCAACTTGATTACGTATCAAAGCCAAAATAGTTATAGAGCTGAAGTAAATTTCTGTGATATGAAAGACTCGTGGATGTAAAATGAAGTTTTAAGTTAGAAGTTCTTAAAAGAATAGATAAAACTTATGGCAATAGCATTCTTGTTTGTTGCTGCCTACATGGCGACTATTAACTTAAGAATTCAGTCTTCTGTTTGGACTTCGTAATATTTTGTATTTACTTTTCACTCAAGGGGCAAATAACAAGCATTCTATTCCCCATGGACTATTTAATCAGTGTAATTTACTACTTTTACATTTTAATTACAACTGAAATATAATTAATTTTATTTCTAATTACTGTTGAGAATACACCTCTGCAATGATAAAGTTAATAAATTATGCTCATGCTCTTTCTTATGGTACCAAATGTTATAAGTGTAATTTTAGAATTTTATTTCTGGACTGTATGTAAACAAATCTGGAACCGTGAATGATACTTCTGTACTTAAAGGTATAAGCTTTATCAAATATTTTGTAGAGGTAAACATTCCAGTATGTTTACATAGCTCTCATTCCTGGTTCTTTCATTTCCTCTCTTTTTGTCCCTTACTGCTTCCAGTTTGGAAAAAGATCAATAGTTTTTCGTCTTATTATCGAAATGTCTCCATTTAATAAACAGATAAATATCATTACAATAACATGGCAATCCATCCAATTTTAAGAAAATATAAGAATAATAAATGTAAAAATAAAGTAAAAAATCACTACAATTTTAATTAATTGTGAGTGCTTAATAGAATAATAGTGCTTTGTTGTCCTGAAAAGTATGGATGAGAACTAGCTGAATTAAAACATGTATACAGGTAAATTTTTGCATTCAATTCAGAAATACTGTAGAAACTTAGGGAGTTTTAGGTGGAAGGAAATAAAGCTGTTTTTAGCATTAAAACATGCAAAATGGCTTTATACCTCAGAGTAAAATTCAGTTAATACACAAAAGTTTGCACTACTTTAAATATTTTCTCTATGGATTTCAATTTTAAATGAAGTGTTTACTGTTTTTTTCTGTGTTGATGTACCTCTAAGATACATAAAACTGTTCTGAAAAGTATTTTATGAAGTTTATATGTTGTATACTCTTTCTAACCTTTGGCTAACGCATGAACAGAACGGTTCAGCATTCTGCCCCATCAGCCTATTTTCTGCATTACAAGTAGTTTTTTATTGAGTTATGACTGTTAAGAACTCCGGCGCATTGTGATAAATGTTGAAAGTTGCTTCTTCTTAGGAGATTAATGTGTGTGGTCACTGGTCTCTCTGGACATTACTTCTTAATTAAAAGCAATTTTCTTAAATTACTTTTCTCACTCTTTTTGTTAATATTGTAAATTATAAACAAGAAAAGGGAAAGCTTTTAACTCTGCTTTGCAGCAACTAATATTAAATTTCTTCATTTAGGATCTAAAGTAGTAGATTGACCCATGTAAAACCCAACCAGCCTAACTGTAACACAAAGAAGAGGTGGCCAATTACAGTTTTCCACATTTTTCAAAGATCTCCACTAAACTGTAAAGGAAGAATCATTACAATAACATGGCAAATTAGATATGGATGGTATATTTGTTATGCCTTGCTCTAGCAAAGAGATAGCAGTATAACATTCACCATTCCCACACAGGCATTACTTCAGGAAAAAATTTGTTCTTCTAAACAGTTACCAGAATTAATTTAAACAAAAGTCTCACTTCTGAAAAAAACATGAAAGAATTTTGTGGATTTTATCAGTGACTAAGCCTCCTCCAAAGGGATCTGCCTGAATCAATGATAATTCAGAGCTTGTCAGAATAACAGGCTGGTATTTTTCATGTAAACAACTTTTATTTTGTTCTCTTTGAAGCAATGCACCCAGTTTTACTGTAAAGACAACTTTGCATTTGAAGATTTAAGTTGATTACATTTTAACGATCAAAAGTGAAGGAAAACTTTCAAGTTGAAGGAACACCACAATGATTGTTTGGAGTTTTCTATTACTCTTAATTGACTTCTTATATAGACTTCACATGAGGAATAATTTCTGCATCTTGAAAACTTTTGACAGCTAGACATAGTGTTTCCACCATGACCACTTACTCTTTGCTTTAGGCAATTATTCCATGCCAAGGTGGCTGGCACAAACAGGAATAACACTCATGTATTTTACATCCACTGTAAGATTACCTTTCTTCTGTAAGAGTTCAATAGTGCTTTAAATTACAAAAAGTAAGTTTCACAATGTTTTATTCCAATAATTTAGGTTTATTACAGTTTCCTGTATATATGGTACCTGCAAAAGTTAGGATGAAAATAGAGCATTTCCCTTTATAATTCAAAAGTCTGCACAAAAACTTATTTCAGTTACAAGAAGCTCTACAGCTCTACAGGAAAACCAACAATGTGGGTAAGATAATATTTTTCTATCTGACCTTGTGTAAATATATAAATCAGAAATCTTATGACATGGAAAAAAAAATCCAATTTTTCAAAAGTTCAATACATAAACCAAGAAAAAAATCAGAAAGTTAAGATCATGATGCAGGTAGATTTCTTCGAAGACACTACTTTCATTGACAAAGGATTTAAAGGTTTCTTATCACATAGTCAAATGTCAGGACTTCATCATCCAGAAAAGCCAAGACACAATTCTTCTGACTTGTAAGACTTTAAAATAGTGTGATGTCTCAGAATACAATTTTCCTGCTATAATTTTTCAACACTGAATGCTACAAGCTATTTGTTTTTCAAGCCTAAATAGCTGCTTTCAATGCAATACCACAAAACTGACCTTAACTATACAAACTAGCATGAACATAGAAAATGTAGGTGTTCACTTGACTCCAGAGAGTGATAAACTAACAATTAAATTTTAATTATCTTGTATCATGCTGTGTGTGACTAAAAATAATGCATATAGTGCACTAAATACCTTCTGAACCACTCTGTCTAGATCTGACCTTAATTTGTAATGAAATTCTGATCAATATACAGCATTCCAAGTATACATGTGCATCAGAATATTCATCTTTTTTCTACTCAAAGAACATTTGAATTTCTTAATAGTTCTTCTCAGTGTGGAATCTTTCCAGCTAATGGATCTATAAACTTACAGAGCTGCAATAAGGGCTATTAAAATAACAATTTGAACAGCCATGATTAATGGCATGACCAGGAAATGCAAGTCAGAAGAGATGTATTAGATAAACAATTATAGTAATATTTCTTCTCCTGTAACAAGGCTAAACCTGTGGATTAGAAACATAGTTTATTTTTTTAATTACCTTGGTTACTTAAGCCCGCCACTGAAGATCCTTTCTATCTCTTTAGACAGATGGCAAAAGTGCAAACCAATTTTTGTGTGCTTACACTATATTTTAGACCTTCCAACACTCTTGTCATAACTGCACTGTTTTCCTCAGTGGTGAGGGTTCATCTTATACAACCTGTAACGCTGATGCAAACCTCACTGAAATTAACAAGATCTGTTCATTAAAGACAATGAGCTTGATTAGTTTCTAGGTTCCTGATTCTGTAATACCAGGCACTTTCTGTAGCTCACTTGTCCAAAACTTGTACAAATAGGAATGTAAGGTTTTCCTGTTTGGTTAGATTTCTTAAGGTCAAAGGAAATGCAGATCATTGCTGCTCTGCAGTTACGTTAACATAATTAGGGTAGTAACAACAGTTTTATCAATATTCTTAATTTCCACCAACAAACATAATCTCTCTCTCTATATACTTCTAGTAAGAAATAATTAAGATAGAACATTTAGGCATAAAAATTAAGACATACAAACTTTTGTGTGATTATTTCCACAGTTCTAGTGATGGACTTACTGTTTATACTCAGAATACTTTACGTTGACAACTTTCTTGAGAAAGGCCAGCATATCTAATGTTCAAAACATCTCTGTAACATGTTAGTAGCACTAAGAATACTAAAATTGCTGAAAATAAAAACTTAATCTGTCTGTGAGGAACATCAAAATAAATTCCTGTTGTTTTTCACCTAAGACCTCAAAGATATATATGTGCTTGTTCTCAACTTTTTATTTGTCTGAGCACATGTAGTTCAATTGTTTAATTAAATTTATTTTATATTATCAAAACTGCTATGCAGCTACTCTTGCTTGTAACTGGAGCAATTTAAGATGATCAGAGCAGTTCAAGACATTTCCAGCGAGATTTCTCACTTCCTACTGGAGTTGGCTGCTGCTTGTAGACAATGTATGCATTCTCTCAATTTCTTTTGATGTGAAGTAGAATAGGTTCCTTTCATGTTATCATGACTTAAGGAATGCTACTTCATCTATCATAAGAACTAAAAAAGAACATTCTTTTATTGAGGAAATATACCTTAAGAAAATATGCAGAAATCTCCCACTAGAAGAGTTGGCTTAACCAATGAAAAACAACCATCTGAACATATCGTTCTTCAGTTTATTCCTAATACATGTACATGAATGGAAATAAGCATTCTCCAAGATATATGGTTCCCTTGGGTGTTTTTGTTTGTTTTCTCCACAGTTAATTACTTTTTTTTACAAATGTCACCTAACCAACACTTAAACCACTCAGATACCAAATGCCCCATTTTCTGCTGTCAAGACATACTATAGTTCATATGAACCAAAGATTAAAATTATAATGCATTGTAGTAGTCATAAATAAAAAAAGAGTTTTCAGTGGTTTTGTTTCATCACATTCTTAATAGTTCAAAATTTTATCTTCATTTGAAGCAAAAAAAAAAAAAATTTGATTTCTACTTAGCTCTACTAAATTAACTTTGTTCCAGGTGACCGAATTTTTTTTTCATGGAGATGTTTCAGTCATCAGAACAGACTTAGATAAACTGCTTTAAATACAACCATTTTGTTTATTCTAGGTTTTTGGATAAAGTGAACAAATGAGCATTAAAGTAATGTTTGCTTTGCCTTGAGGACTATGTGGTTTCCTGTTTCAAGTAATGTATCTGCTTTACGTATATTTCTTGGTCTTTCCTGTTTTTCTCTGAAAAGCTTCTGGTTTATGAAATTTCAAAGACTTGTTTGTGAATTCATCCATACAACTACCATTCAAATCTGGGGAATATTTATTTAAACCGTAAACAATGCTTTGCTATAATAAAGGCGTGTATTTTGAAAAGGGTCTCTTTAAAATACACTTTCAGGCTGAAATATGTGTTACTGAAGCTGATGGCACTGAAACTCAGAATTACAGATGAGATGAAAACTGACTACAAACTGGTTTTTGAAGACAAAAGACAAAAAGAAACAATTTTTATTCAAGGAAAATGTGGATAATCTGAAAATAAATTGAGCAGCACATTACATAAATATTAGGTGAATATGAAACCTATAAATTTCCTACACTACTCAGTGTCATCACTGACAATTATTTTTCCAGCTTGGAACACCAGTAATGTTGACTCCTTTAAAACTGATGAAGCCTGCGGTTTTCCCCATTTTTATGTATCACTCAGTGCAGTAATCCCTGTGTTTCAGAGGGGGAATAAGCTAATATGAAATTAGAGAACTCTCTTCGGAAATTCTTTGTTTTGGTATAGTAATAGAATCCTTCATGCTGCTTCACTGGGCATATCTGTGATAGAAAATTAAATATAAAGTCCCTTTTTCTCCACCGTTTCTCAGTATAGGCTGTTTTCCTGTGCATTCTGCATTCATGAAGTCTGATGACAGACATTCAAATGGGGAAAACATTTTTGAAGAATATTTCTTGTATAGACTAGAAATATACCAGCATTATTGTCAATTTAATTTAATTTAGATTATAAAGATATAAAGTTTAAGTGTGACCTACAAGACAACATGTTTTCTGAAGGAGTATTAGTAATAACAGATATGAAAGTGTCAGCAGGCATCTTGCAAAAAAAATGGTAGACATGATTTCTGCCCTTGCTAGAACAAAGATTCCAGGAAAAGGTTCCATTTCCAAAAACCCTTTATGTATTCTGCCTTGGAGCGGTTTTGATTAGCCATGTAAATTTTTCACTGGGTTAGGCTGGACACCCTAGCTCTAACAGTCAGGTTGCTGATTTGATGAGGCTGAGGCCTTGCAGGTAAGATACCTGTTTTAGGAGTATCGTGTCTCCCACCTCTAAGGCAAGTGCTCTAAGTATAATCAGTTTTCTTAGTCCTGTGTGTATAGTGCAGAAAGAGCACAAAGGAATCCAGGGCCAGGCAAAATTCAAGATACTTTCTGCTTATAACTTTCTCTGGGAGTCTTTGCAATTGGCTTCTTGCTTGGAGTGTTCATCCTGCACTCTCTAAGCATTTAACATTCCCTAAGCACTCCACTGTCAATGAATTCAGAGGTTATAGATTCTGGTTCATTCAACCTTTATTGATTGGCACTGAAACACTTTACTTTTGATTGCCACATGAATTACAATGCTTAATTTATCCTAAGAATGGTCTCGCGAACTAAACAGGGAAGTGCTATTTTCTATTTTACAAATGGGAACTGAATTGAAGTACATATATGAAGTCCAGCTCTTCAAACATACTTAGGGAAACTCATCCATCATGTATTCAGTGAATTTCAGCCTAGGCTGTCACCTTAAACCATAGGCATCTTGGTTTCTTTTCAATGGCAGCATTGAAAGTTTTGCTAGTTGATATATGCAGAAATCCCTGAATTGCAAGCCACATGAAATGGTACTGCAGTCTGTCAAGATGTCCCCTGCATGGCAGTTGACAAGGAAATAGTGAAAGTTCCTTCTCCAAATCAAGCAGAGCTTGGCTTTGAAGGTGAATCCCATATATCATAGGCATTATAGCTTTTCAGGGAATAGCACCCGCTCTGGCTTGCCACATGGTAGAGACAAGTGCAGACTCAGAAAACCAGGATGGCACACAGATGGAGGCTTCTGACTGGCCGCGAGCAGATGCCTTTCTCTCTCCAGTCAGCCTCTTAAATCTGCCTTATTCTTTTCTTTTTAATGAATACTTAACTAACTGACATGGTTTCCTATCAGCCTGAAGGCTATGCTTCCCTTTGGTGGAGCATTAACTATTTTTTTATGTGGAACCTAGGCATTCAACTCAGGAGGGAGGATTTCAGTAGACCGTTTTCCCTTTCCTGCCATATCTCTCCCTTCAGTTCTCAGCAATAAAACCAGTAACAAATGCTTCCTGGATCTGGACTTTTTCTTCTTCAGATACCAAGACAATCTTTACTTTTTACCGCATCAAATTCAGGGAAGTGAGAAAGAGGAGGTAAAGGGAAGCAATGGCCTTGTGCACCTGTATTTTCTTTACAGGTTGTAAAATTTAGTTTAGGACATGCTTTTTCAGAGATATTGGGATTTCTGTGTATACTTATGAAGATATCTAATAGAAAAAAGGAGTACAAACAGATTTTTTAAATAAATGCTCCTTATTCTGATCCAAAGATCCTGTTCTAATCATGGTATTCTCACTAATTTTAGAATCATACAGTCTGTGTAAAATATATGTTGAGGCACATGTAACATGGGTTAGCAGGTTATAGAAAATCTTGTTAGTTCTCCTTATCTTTAATGTCAGTATTTCCAGAGAAGCCTGAAAGAGAGGTGCCAAAAACTTAGTATGATTTTTTGACCTTTTAAATAGGCAAGGTCCTGTGAAGCATCCAAAACAAACTGATGTTACAAAATTATCGGAACAAAACTACTGGGATAGCTTAATGAAAGTGCTTTAGGATTCACTAAATATTTTCTGAATTTAGCCAAACACCAGTTCCCAAAATCACGTATTTCCTGTCTCTCTCAGTTTCAGATACCAGTACAGTTAACATAGAGATTACATTCACTGCAATAAGCAGAACTGAAGCTTCAGTTAGTAATGTTTTAAAAAACATTGATTTATTAATTAAATTTGATTTGTTACATTGACTATTATGTCACCTGAAAAGAAAGCATTATGGTAACAAACTAGCTTATCTGAGGAACTGTGCATTCAGAAATAAAATTGACAATTTTAACTGGTACGATTTAAAAGCAAAACAGTTTGTATGCATAATAGGGTAAACAGTCCTTACTTGCTTCAAACAACATACTGACATCTTAGAATGTGCAGTTTAGTTCCAAAAGTAATACTGTTTCTAACACTTTCTCCAATACATTATTATGTCTGCACTGAAAGCAATTTTCATCATTTATTGCACCCCTTAGATATCTACCATTAATTTATGTCTTGCACTCAGCACTCTGAAGTACTGACTTTGAATGACATTTTCTTCAGCTCCTTTCAGTGATGGCAAACACTGTCACTATTGGGTGAAGCTTTAGTACATTGCCTAAGAGTAAGTCTTAGGTCCATGGGTCATTCAGCAATTCTGCTGTTGCAAATTATGATATCTCTGGTATTACACAAATTCCTTGCTTGTCAGAAATTATTCTTGTCACTGTGCTAAGATGCAGTTGGAATGAAAGTGATAGTGTAACATATGGTCTTTGCTCTAGGATGGCAGACACATATTCACTCTCTCAAAGTCTATTAATCAGCTCTTGATGCAGTGCCCTTAACTTGCTAACCTCACTACTGCATTGTGCAGCAGAAAAATCGTTCCACCAAAGTCTTTAAAGCATTTAAAGTGCATTGTATTGTACATTTCATGAAAGCTGAATATCCTACAGTTTCTAACTTTAGCTTATTTTGAGGGCTAACTGTCATCTGGTGACCAAAAGAATATATTAAATTAAAGTTATGATAACAGGGGTGGATACTTTGGTAATAATAACTGATTTTGTATAATGAACATTTATAAAAACAGTTTTGGTGGAGATATTCTTCATAAGGAAGAGGAACCAACAATATGTAGCAGATATCTTCCTTTAATCTTGTTATTTCTCTTTGTAGTTACTTGTTCAGTATAGTATATTAAAGATCTTAGAATGGCATTTCAGCAGATAGAGCTATTACTTGGACACAGATATCCTATGTAGGCATACCAAATAAATATGTATTGAAAATGTATCAAAAGACACATAAATTATTCCAAGCAAGTATTTTTACTTTATTTGCCTAAAGAATAAATTCTGAGACTGATTAAATAATCAGGAAAACCCCACAAAACTAGAGCTAACAATGAGATTTGCTGTGTTCATAAAAAAAGAATAAAAAAACACTGTCTAATCAGTACACAAATAAATTATACTCAACCTTGTACAGCTGCATTAAAAGTTTAACCAAATTAAACTGAATCCTGTGGAAGGATATGCATTCAGAAAACCACAGCATAGGAGCCAGATTTCTGTAGGTTCATTGCCTCATAAAACAACACCAGCTAACAACAGTCACCTTACAAAACCAGTCTGCCTTAAGGAATGTGTAAAATCATTTATTCTCAGTCAATGGTTTTTGTTGAGGTTTTACAGTGTGCTCAGCCACTGGGTTTAATTTGATACAGTGCTGGAGTGTATAGTAGTTCTACAACAAGTAAAGTAAGTAATAGAAGCAGGAAAACATATCCTCGTAGTTGGCTTAATTTTGGTCAGACAGTGAAACTGTAGGTATGTTGACACCTGAATAGTTGGCTGGTATGCAGAGATACATTCTTGTTTTCTACTGGATTAGGTCCTGCAATAATAAGAAATACAAAGCTTTTCTCATGTACTTGCTTGAGGAGATATTTTGTTTTCATTTTCACAGAAAAGCCAGTAGATCGATTTTTATGCCTCTGGTAAGAATATTCTTTCCTGAAGATAATGATGCAAATAATTCTTTACAAGAGTGCACCTGTCTATAAAAAAAAAAAAAATAGGATTGAATGTGCAAAAATGTAACTGCATTGAACTACATCCATGTTCCTCACAGAACCCTCTCACAGTATTTTACAGTATTCTATTGAAGATGCTTGCAGTAACTTTGAGGACTATCCTGAATACCACTTTACTCATTTTTAAATAACTTTCCAGAAGACAACTTCAACCTAGAAATGTAATTTTGTCCATGAAGTTGTTATAATTATTTACATACAGTGATATAGCCCCTATATTACATATTTATTATCATTAATGCTGAGAGAGGATAGTTTGATAAAAAAGAAAATCTTCCACAGGTGTTGTTGAAGAAAAGATTGGAGTTTTGGGATGTGATGAAGGAAGTCCCTGCTAAACTGTGTGTGATTTAGATAAAAGTGTTGACAGTCCCTAAGGTTTAGCCAAAGCTAGTAAAAGAGGCTACTGTAAATGCTGTTATACCGAATCATAGAATGGCTTTGGATGTTAAAGACCGTCTAGTTCCATCCCTCTGCCATGGGCAGGAACATCTTCCACTAGACCATGTTCCTCAAAGCTCCATTCAACCTTGCCTTGAACACTTCCAGGCATGAGGCATCCACAACTTCTCTGGCAAACCTGTTTCAGTGTCTATTTTGAAGAGAGCAAGAAGTTTGAGCTGGCTTCAGTTACCCTCACAGTAAAGAATTTTTTCCTAAAACCTAATTGAAATCTACCTTCTTAAAGACATTCCCCCTTGTATTATCATTGTACTGGCAGGCTCACTGGGGAGGGGGAGAAGTAAAAAGTAAACTAACTGATAGGGTGAAACACAGCAATGAAGGTTCAGACCTGGAAATGTGGAAAGGAGATGGCACACAAGAGAGGAGCAATGCATACTAGAGGTGAGTGAGTACACCTAGTTATTTTTCACTAGATGTCCTAGGAAGGACTCAACACCTTCCAGCAACCACAGGTGTCGTTTTTGTTTTGATTGTCCAGAAAGTGAATTTTCTATAGCGCTTTGCTTGCAAGCACATAGTATTTGCTTGAAGTCCTGTTAGTAGTTCAGTAGTCCATAAGTGCAGATCAGATGGCTAAATTCTTGTTATAATGCATGGGATAAAGTCATAGCTTAATGAAATGTCTGAAAGCCAGAGTCAGAAAAAGGAGAGCTCCCAGAGTTTCTGGGAGCTGTCTAAATGATGCAACAGGGTAGACTTAGTAGAGGATACCATTTAAGATTCATCTCAGAAATATACTGAACTGTGATGAAGTGGAAGGTGGCTGATGGTCTGGGACAGACACCAGCACAGTGATACCAGTATACTCACTCCTTCTCTCTGGATATAAACTTGCTAGTAGGGGGCATCAGTCCCACACCACTTCCACCCCAGTGCTCCTCACCAAAAAAAAACCAAAAAAACCAGGTTTAGCTCTTATGATTTATTGAACTGTTCCAGTTACAATAAATAAACACAAGGTTGCTTGATTAGTATCCTATGACAACCCTGGCCACAACAGTAAGTAAACAACCTATCTCTAATTACTTGTCCCCTACTGGTCCCAGATTTATGATATCCGTACCACACACAGTATTATGAGGTAGTATCAGCTATATACGTATTTATTGATATGGATAAATAGGTGTTGTTGGCCTTACAAGACTGTGCTCCCCTAAAGGTTCTCAATACTACCCTCCAACAGCTCATGGAGTTTAGCTGTTTCTCACATAACTCCTTCCTGGCCTTTGAGATCCAGCTGCCTTTCCTTGAGTTATGTATAACTTTTGCCAGCAATTTCTCATGTCATGTCTAGTAATTTTCCACAGTTAGTTTAACCTCAAGTCAGGGTACAGTTAGTGGCCCACTGATTTGCCTGTGGCTCTAACATTAACTCCAGAGATCAGGAGGTAACTTCTCAGTGAACAAGCACTATCAAAATCTTTTCTTAAATGCAGTGCAAGAGACAGCCTTTTTCCTTTAAAAGGTGTAACAGGGAAAGAAGTGGTAGCAAGGCGCCAGTAACACAGTGATTGCTATACCTTCTCAGTAGACAGAAGTTTTTCATGAAAATAACCATAGAAGTTTCATCCTCCCATCATGATCTCACTACAAATCTATGTAGTATTCTGCTGTCCTTGATCTTTTGAGTCATTTGGCTTCTTATATATGGTACTTAAATTTTCATTGGACCAATTACTGGAGCCCAAGGCTCACTAATGAAAAATATAACTTTCAAAGTGCAATGGGACTTGCTGTGAACAAAACAACTCCAGTAATTTTTTTCAGGTTATTTTATGGACAAATGACACACTGATATAAATACATTTAAAAGTATGACATGGTAGATACAGTACTTTAGCAGCAGAAAGACATTTTGCAGCAAGAGCAATCTATATTTCTAATTATTGGGTAGTTATGTAGTTAAAAGCTGCAGCACAGAAAGGGTTTACACTGGATTAAAGATAAAGAGACAAGTGTTATTAAAGGTATCCAGAATACCTATGGAAATTCAGACAGTTTCTAATCAACCTTTTTTCCTTCTTCCTCTTAAATATTTCCCTTTAAGATCCTGAGCTAGCACTTATTAGGCTTCTCAGGTTAATTAATCTCAGAAAGTTCACTAGCATAATCCAGGTGACCATATGAGTTGACCTAAACTTAATCAACTCCATTGTCAAGTTGCTCTAGCATGACACACAGTAAACTGTAAATACTACACACTTTCATTTGCTGGGTAATTATTTGATTCATAATTTACACGTATTAATATGTAAATCACACACGTGAATAACATTTTATCTTTTTTTGTGATATTACATTATGTAAGAGAGGTTTAGAATCCAGTAATCACTTGCATACCTTTTTCAAGAAAAGCACTACTAATGATGCCTTACTGAAAACTTTAAAAATCAGTCTATTACATATTTTTTTTTGTATTTCATTTCCCTTTTCTTTATTTCTAAACCAGTTAATCTTTGTTTCCTATACTGTTCACACTCTTCTGAAGTTTCAATTGTTTACTACTCTTTTCTTCTCACAAGACATCAATTATGATGAAATAAACTAAAGAACAGTTTCTCTTAACATTAAATTAAATATTGGCATGAATTAAATTATACATCACTTAATCAAATCCAGTGTACTAGGGATAAGGGATTAGGCAATATTCCTTAAATAACTAGATTGCTTCCTACATCACCTCGTTACTCCATTTTAGGCTTTATTTTGACTATATTTGTATGCTTTTTATTCTATAACATAAATATCTCTATTTTATCAGTATATATCACAAGACAGGACTACTCTTCTTACCCTGAAGATAAAAGATTAGTGTTTGTCTGGAGAAGTGAGATTGAGTTAACTCACCAGCATTGCAAGGAAAAACAATTGCAAGTACAGACGTAAGAACAAAATGTATCAAAATATAAGAAAATAAGTTCCTGATTTCAAATGCATCTGTAGTGATAAAGTCTAGGCAAAGCGACATACAGTTATGATGTATAACAGCTTACATGCTGCTATACATGCATTTCCTCAATGTTTTGTAGTAAAAAGTTCTGAAAATTATAGACTAAGTGCCCTTCATTTTATTGGAAGCATGCTATAAAAGTAAATTTCAAGTTTTTCCATAAATAGAACTATTTTCTTCTCTCTCTGTACTTGAATTACTGAAACAAGACAGAGAATATAGATTAATTATGGGGGGGGTCTAAAGTTGTAAGTTACTAAAGTTCATAACAGATAGTACACAGTATGATATAATAAAAGATTTAGATAATCACTAAGAAGGGCTGGATGAAAACATGTGTCTGAATTCATACATACCAAACTGAGGTTAATATTGCACCTCTTGTCATGACAAATTTACCTTCTGAATATTCAAACACAGTAGAAGCAACAGAAAACAAATAATGATCTCAAAATGAGTGAAGATAAAAAAAATTTCTGTGGCACTGACTTTTGCCTCTGGAAAAATGAATATTGCACACAGTCCTTTGGACTAATTTTCCCACTTACACTGTCACAGCTGAAAAAGAAGTTCTGTTCAAATGTATCTTGAGCTTCTTTCTGCAGGAGGGGAAACCATCTAAGCCATTAAACTTAAACTTACGTTAACCTGAGACATACAAGCAAGAAGAATAAATAAAATTAAATAAGAATGATAGGACTACGGTATTCAACAAGTTCAATTCATTAATTGATAAAATCCATTGAATAATTGTCTGAAAAACAAATAATTATTTTGATTCTTGAAGTGCAGTGAATGCAGGGGATCTTTTATTTCCATTATTATGGAAATCTCATAATTTCTATAGAACATTATTGTACAAAATCCCCTATACCTGCCATATGAAAAAAATGGTATCCATTAAAAAAAAAAGCAAAACAACTGTGCAAATGCTTACAAAGGGAACATTAAAATTATAATAGACTATTAGAAAATAATAATTCAGACTTTAGTAGCAAAGACCATTTTTGCAATTTTGCCACAATGCCAGTAAAAAACATTAATAAAAATTAATTTTATCACTATTTTTGAGTGTGTCTTGGATATATCAAGATTGTATCAAAACTGAGTGCAGTGCTCACATTGTGGTTCAACAGAGATGCTTTAAAGATTGTCCTAGGTACAGTTACAAGACTAATTCGGAAGAGTCTGAATACTGTGATGTAAAGATTAAGGAGTAAAATGTTTCAGTTTTGTTTAAATGAGGAATGAAAACTTTAAAAGTCAAATCCATAATATTCACATATTTCAGAAGATGCAAAGGAGATGCAAAACCAAGGCTGAGAACCTAGACTGTGCAAGAGGATTGTCTGCTACAGCTCATGCTCACTGTATGAGAAAGCAACTAATATACTGAAAAGTTAATGACTTTTGTATGGTTTGACCACACAGAGGCATCACGTAAAATCCCACTGGAAACTTGTGGCACAGACTTCCAGTGGTGCAAGAACACCATCCCTCAGCTGGGCTCCAAAGAAAGGGTAAGGCAAAGGTTTATGGTTTAGCATGACGTCCCATGGCATGCAATATTCCTTTGGTCAGTTTGGTCCGTCTGTCCTGCCTGTGTCCCCTGTAGCTTCTTGACCACCCCCAGGGCTACTTACTGAGGGGGCAGTGTGAGAAGCAGAAAATACTTTGACATCGTGTAAGCACTGCTAAGCAACAGCTAAAACATTGATTTGTTACCAACACTGCTTTGGTCACAAATCTAAACCATAGCACCACATGGGCTGCTGTGGAGAAAAGTAACATCCCAGCCAGTCCTAGTACACCAGGATACTCTGTTATATGGGTATAGCAGAACGTGCTACTGCTTTTGTGTTCCACAGTGACCACTGATGAGATCAAAACAAAAGATAACAATTCCATTACAAACGGTTAACTGCAGCAACTGCGGTAGGCAAATGTTAAAGTTTCAAAAATAAAAACCCTGAAGTCATTGTACATTGCAGGAGCAAAACTCTTCAATGATAAAAAGTAAGATTTTTGTTTTCTTTCAGCATATTGTATGAAAGTTAACTATTTCTGGAGGAAAGCAATTTTATATAAAAATTACGGTGTTTGATGCATGTCCAAGTAGTAAAAAAACTTGCAATGAGATTTGAGTTGCCATAAAAATAAAAAATGCATTTTCAATATTCTAATGAGTTGGAGATTATATTTCAGGTGCTCAAAAACAGTTCTTTTGCATCTGTTGTCCTTTCCCTGTGAAATTAACCTACTTCTATCTGACGAATTTGCTTGGTATTTTGCCTGAGTTTAAAAGTAAACCTGTATCTCTGTGACAAAATAGAATATGCATCAGATACCCACATAAATAATGCTGGTATATTTGCTGTGTTTCATTTTTAAACACAAAATAATAAATTAATTTATTTCACATAATATATCACAGGGGTTTATTTTGGGGTGGTTTTAGACTGCTAAAAATCAGATACTGCCTTTTTAAAAGATAATGAAAAATCCGAGTGTTTGACTTTCCAAGGTATATAATGATGAAAACAAGGGTGCATCTGAAGAGAGAGCTAAAATACAGTTGATATTTTTCTGTCTTATTTATTTAGTATAGTTTAACTCCTGAATTACCCATCAGGAAAAAACCCTTCATAATACCAGTACAGATAAAAAGATATGATTTATCTTTCTACTGATATTTATACAGTGAAGGTATTTTTCCAGAAGATTGTGTGTGAAAGATGACACTTTAAGAAAATCAATCACTTATATTACTACTAGAAAGATGATCTCCAAAATGCCTGCAATAAAACCTCATTGGGAGACATTGCTTTCACGTTACAAACCTTCAGTTCTAGGTTGTGATTAATACTAAAGTAACAAATTACAGTTGAGAAGATTACATATCTTCTGGTATAGATTGGTATGAGAAATGGTGAAATTAATTAATTGTTATACATGCTAATTTGTGAAATATGTAAATTAAATGCATTTCCCTGTAATGTTTGAAAAAGGTAAAAAAAAGCTTTGTTTAATGAAAGGTAGTTTGGTCACTTTGAATCTAGATTTACTAAACTGAAAAACAAAATTTTGGTTAGAAACACTGTCATTGCTGTACGTGTGTGCCTTGTTTAAACACATGGGAAGAACACACATGGTAGTAGAAAACAGAAGACTGGAAATTAGATTTGAATGTTATTCATAGAAGAGAGATGGACATTCTAAACAAGCTGCATTATATTTTCTCACTTTACTGTCTCTTATATTGCCGAGGTGCATAAGAGACAGTATTTCCTTTCTCTGTAAAATTCTGGCAAAGCTAGAAAAGACTAGATAAAAAAATAAAACTCAGAAAGGCAACAACAGTAACAAGAAGAAACACCTTACATGTAAGGTGTAAGACTGATTGCACAGTTCTGCTAAAGACTAGTTATCATTAGTTTACTGCCAACAGGAAGGGCTATTTTGAGATGCATCTTCAAAAGTGTTTCCAGAGTCTAGTTGTAATCGGTATTTTCATTAATCACCTGGGTGATAAAATAGGCTAATTTGATTTGTGCATAACAAAAAATATGCAGACACCCTGGAACATTAAAGGAAAGTAATTAAAATTATTTTTTTCTGTCAGCTCAAATAAATGTTCTGAAACAATAATGAAGATGAATTCAAAAAATAGTAGTCTACTACACATAAGTAGAAATAACCATTTTGCAATCAGAGGGTTTAAAAAAGCTGAAATGGTCACAGTTTTTAGAAAAAGATAAGAAGATTAGATTGCTCCAGTGTTTGTCAGTTCACATACAAAATATTTTTTTTGTTGTTTTCAGACAAAGTTTCCTGTATTTCAACTTGACTGGGCACAAAGTCTGGGTAGTCAAACATTTCCTACTCAAGCAGAGTCACCTACAGCATATTACCAAGGGTGATGCCCAGTTGGACTTTGAATATCCCCAAGGATGGAGGTAACACAGACTCTCTGGGCAACTTGTGGTAGTGTTCAGCCACTGTTGTAATAAAGTCATAGAGTTTTTTGAATATTCAGATGGAATTTTCTTGTATTTCAACTTGTACTCAGCTCCTCTTATGCTGTTGAGGACCACTGAGAAGAGCCTAGCTCCATCTTATTTGCGCCCTCCCACCAGGCATTTATGCACATTAACAATATCCTCCCTGATCATTCTCATCTCCAGACTGAGCAGTTTCACCTCTCTGATTCTTCTCATATAAAAGATACCCCAGTCCCTTGATCATCTTTGTGATTCACTGGACTTTCTCCACCATGCCCATGTCTCTCTTATAACAGGAAGCCCAGCATTGGACATAACTCTCCAGGTATGTCCCACCAGTGCTGAGTAGAGGGGCTTGATCACCGCCCTTGACCTGTTGACAATGCTCTGGTTAGTACAGCCCAGGATGTACTTCTTTGTGACAAGGGCACATTGCTGATCATCATTCAGCTTGCTGGCTGCTTTCCAACCAGTCTGCTACCAGCACGTACTGAAGCATGTGTCTATCCCCCTGCAAGTGCGGAAAATAGCATTTCCCTTTTTTCATCTGCATGAGTTTCCTGTCAGCCCATTTTTTCAGCCTGTCGAGGCCCTTTAAAATAACAGCAAAACCATCAGGTGCATCAAATACTTCTTCCAGTTTTGTATCATCAGCAGACTTGCTGAGAGTGTGATTTGCCCCATCATCCAGGTTATAATAAGTAGGTTAACTGGCTGTGGCCATGTTACTGAGAACACAGCTGCGTTGGGCAGGGCACGTCTCCAGGATGAAGGACCACCGCCTCCCTAAGATCCTGCTTTGTGGTGAACTTGCCACCGGCTGCCGCAGGAGAGGAGCCCCGAAGAAAAGATACAAGGACTCCCTGAAACAACATCTCAGCCTTGGCCATATTGACCACCATAACTGGTTTGCTCTGGCCTCCAATCGGGAGGCCTGGAGACACACCATCTACAACGCTGCTGGTGCTTTTGAGAAAGCACGTAGGATCACCCTTGAGGAGAAAAGACAACGCAGAAAGAACCGTGCCTTGCAGAATATACCATCTAAGGAGTCTTTCTACTGTACCTTCTGCAACCGGACTTGCCTATCTCGTACTGGCCTCTTTAGCCACCAACGCGCTTGCAACAAACGTGGGTAGAGCCCTTCCCAAATCTTTGTTCATGAAGCTTAACCATGAAACAGTACTGGACCCAATGTGGACCCTTAGTGACTGGTCTCCAAGCAGACTTTGTCTTGTTGATCACAATGTTTGAGTATGGCAGCTCGTTCAGTATTTGATCCATCTAACTTCTCAGTAGCCCATTTTGAATTAGCTTGTCTGTGAGGATGTTGTGGGAGACAGCATCAAAAGCTGTGGTCAGGATAAGCAACATCTGCTGCTCTCATCAACATGTATTGCTCTCATTCAACAATCCATTTATCTCATCAGACAAGACTATATCCTTATATTCTAATATTTTTATTCATTTTATGATAAGCATTCAGGGGATAAAAACAATAATAAGTCCAATAAATGGTAGCACACTAAGCTTAAAAATATGGCTGCTGATTCATGCATCACCTGGTACTTTTTTCATCTCCTCCCTGAATCTCGCATTCTGTGTCTTGAGGTTTCGAATGGAAATCAAAACATCCTGAGTCAAAAACAAATCAAATAAACCAGAACTATTATCATGGTCATGTTATCTTGGATACAAGCATATGACAAGATGAGCTCATCATCTAAATGTGTGAGTCTGTGTATTTCTGAGCACTTAACAACTCAGTTAGAGACCCTAAACCGAACAGCAAACCTGGAGAGCTGTGTCCAGTGCTGGGCTTCCCGTTATAAGAGAGACATGGGCATAGTGGAGATAGTCCAGTGAACCACAAAAGCAGAAGTAGGAGGTATTGTCTCAAACCCATTCTTAACACTGTTCTAACAAGAGGCTGTACTTTACTACATAAAAATCTAGATCATTAAAAATTATTTTCAAACTTGTAATAGGAAGATGCTGAGTTTAATGATACACTTTGACACTTAATTCCTCCCTGACACATTTGGTTTGATAGATATGCAAATATTTTTGTTGGTTTTTTTTTTCATATTGAGGAAAAGTACAGCATGTCAAGTTGAATTGTTGTTTCATAGTTATTTATTTTCAACAAAGGAGATATACTTTTTAAATCACTAAACTCAGAATAGGACTTAATGATCATCCATAAAACAGGGACTTTTCTGTATACCTTAGAGTTTAATGATTAAGCACTTACTGGGCTGCAGGAACTTCAGATTCAAATTTTGCTATTATCTTGTTCAGAACTGTGACTGAGCTGGAGACTTTCAGCTTCATAAAGAGTAGTCTAATCAGTTGCTGTTGCAGCTATTATAAGCCAGTTTTCCTTCCTTGCAAGGCCTACACCCCAGGTGGATTCTCAAATAAAAGTCATACCACCAACCTATTATTCTTACATACCCGGTCAATGAGTACTCACTTATAAAAAATGGAACAGTTACAACAGGAGAGACAGTTTTGCATTAAATTTAGAAGCCACAGCATGACTGAAGAGCTGAATGCATCTGGAGGATGGGAAGTGTTTTCATATAAGGTGGTGGAATGGGGCTAAGGAAGTAAAACAGATTCACTTTGAAGATAAACATCTTTTCTTTAGCAACTGGGCACTCCGTTACATGACACTAATCTGTTTACATTAGGCCAGTACTTAGCTGGTACTTAGCTGCAAGTGGCTCATAGGAACTGAAGTTTCTTTAGAGACAAACTGTTCTGTAGCAAACTCGAAGGCGTGTGACACCTGTGTTACCCGAACAGAAGTGCTGGAAGTGTGTAACCTGCGGAGCTGCTGCGCTCCGCCACAGCGCAGGGGTCGCTGTGCGTGGGCCACAGGGACATCCGCAACACTCCCAGGATATACACATACCTGTAAGTATATATAGATACCCATATATCTATATTTATGTACATATACATTCACCTCTAGCTATTTTAAAACACCCCCCCCCCTCCGATTCATTCACTCTGCTGGAGTTTTTTTCCCCTCTTTCTGAAAAGGTTTTGATCTCTCCCTTTCCTCTGTATAGTAAGATGCATGACGATCCAAGCTTACACCTGATACATTTTGCGTGAGATTATATCTTACACGAACAAGACTCTTTTCTATTAGAAATGTTAACACTTGGAGTTACACCTAGCAAATATTCAGAATCGTTATGAACTTTAATATTGTTTAATGTCTTCTTTTTATTACATTTTATCTTTTTTGAAGAGTCATTTTAAAGTCAATACAAATGAGGAATGTGAATTGAGTATCTTGCATACTATTATGAAATTGTTCATGTTCATCTATCAGCTAAAACAAGGGCTATCAAAAAAAAACAGCAAACTTTAATATTTCAAAATATAATTGTCAGCTTGGAGTAGCTGCAGTTTTATACTGTGCTGCTATATAATGAATTCATTCCCTTTAGGTACAATATACCCAAGAGTATTTTTCAGTGCAATAACTGAAGAACATCCTTTCTATTTTGGTATAAAGAAAAGTGGGAATATTGAATCACTAGCTAATGAAAAATTACAGATCCATGCCAGCAACATAATGTATCAGTAGTTAGAAAGCTATGCTGCAAATTGTGCCAACACTAGTTTTATAGAAGAAAATTAAGTTCACAGAATCCATTTGAGGACTTTTAGAGTTGCAAATATTGATTGATATGCTTTAGACTGTCTCCAAGGTCCTGATTTTTCCTCCAGTGTACACCAGGAGAACGCAAATTTAGTTACAGTGAATTAAATCTGAGTGCTAGGGCATGATATTCAAGTGAAGAATATCTGAAGAATTGCTGTCAGGGTATTTTTCCCCCTACTATATGATTCATTTTAATTTCATTTTTTTCCTTTACCATCTGTATAGGCCTAATTTCAAATGAAAAATCAGGCAGACAAAAAAGTGTTCATGGTTCTGTCAAAAAAAGTGCAAATAAAAATGATTGAATGGCTGTGACACAAAATAAATACGTGCAGGGTAGCATGCACTCTTTGATTACAGTTCTTCAGAGAAGATATTCAAAGTTCAAATTACATTGTTACAGTGGTGTTGGTGAGTGCTGGTGATAGCTTGCGCAGTTCCACATCTAGAGTGCACAAGGACCATTCAGTTCAGGAAAAGTAATCTATCAAAAGGTTTCTTTACCCACATTGTGCCTTTTTGCTATGGATGAACTCAACCATTAATACCAGATATTACTGTAAAATCCACCTTCTTCAGCCTTCTGTGTTTAGTTTATAGAGCTGATCTGGTAATTCAAAGGATTAAGTATGGATGAAAGGAATCTGCTTTTCCTTAGATTTCATAGCTTTTCTCAGTTACTTTTCAAATGTGTGGATAGCAAGTGCTTAGTTTGCAAGACTGTATTTCTCAATAGTAACCATTACAATGCCAGAGGACGGCAGTCAGAATCTTGCTGTGAAAATTTATTATATAAACACATGCAGACTTACATATACATGTGTATATATTTTCAAGCAAAGCAGCATCACAAAACACCAGTAACTTAGTGAAAGGTAAAAGCAAGGATTTTGATGGTACTGATATACAAAATTAGGTAAAATTATTATCATTATCATTAGTGTATTAGTGTATTATTATTATGCTTTATTTTGCTTTAATTATTAAAGCAAATAATTCTTATCTCAACCACAAAGTTTACCTTTTCTTTCTGATTCTCCTCCTCTCAGGGGAGGAAAGCGGGCAGTGAGGAAGTGGCAGCAGGGTGCTTAGTGGCCAGCTGGTGTTAAACCATAACACCACTGCATTTTTTTTTTGGTACTTCTAAAGAGGACTTCTTGCCCCCAATATTTTGCTACTTACTGGAAGTTGATACTAGCACTGTATATCAGCTTGACCCACACTCCTCAGTGAATTAAAGCCATTCATAGCCTGCAAAGGCTGCTGCTACCACAAGACTCACAGCTGCGGTATTGAGGAAAAGCCTAAATTGTTGAAAATTTCTTCACTATGGTCTTTGTAACGACATATGTATGCTCTAAGAGAGATCTGTCAGAACTCTGTTTCTCTAGAAGTTGATTTCTTGTATGAGAGTTGCTAAAACATATCAAGCTGGGTGTTCTATGTACATTTAATAAGTTACTGAATAATGAGATTTTATGATGCAGTCCTTTCCCACCTACTGTTCTGAGTTGTTTTTCCAATGAAGGTTTAAGTCTTCTTTTTCTTTTCTATACCTAGTTCATGGGTCGGAAGAGTCTGGCATTTAAGCTAACCAGGAAATGGGAGGTTCAGGTATGCAACTGAATCACAGAGTAGAAAATAATTCCACGTGTTAGCCTTTCTATATTTCTTCCTTCATGCCTTTAGGTAGGCAACTGGCTAGAGGCCTTTTAAACACAGTGTACAGGTTCTTTGAACCAGCAGATCCCATTAAAATGTGCTAAGCACAGATGGCTCAGTGATCTTTAGTTACCTATAACCCCGTAAAATATTGGTAAACCCCAACTGGCTACATGAGTCATAGAAACATCTGTTGTTCAAATAGGTGGACCCAGCTGGAAGTCTATGCTTTTAAAAATGTAGCTTTCCTTCAACAAAGCATAGCAGTCAAAACACCTCTCTTACTGAGAGGAAAGTGAAACCCCTCTTCATCCTTTTAGCACTACAGACCTCTCTGGCTGGATTGACACCCTGGGAAGCTTCACCCTCATACTTTTATGCCTTACCAAGCTAGGCATAGGTTTCCAGCAGCCCACATAGTTACAGGTAACTCATGCTCACTGAACCAGTTTGCTCCATCTGCATTTGAAGGAATTCAAATCATTCAAAATCGTTCAAATCATTCAAATCCAATCCATGCCACATTCATTTTAACCATCTGGGAATTCTGGTGCCATTTGCAGCAGTGTCAGGCAGAACCTTCTGTACCTTGAAGGGACAGTGCAATTCTACAGCAGTTCAGCATCCAAGTGCTGTTTGCTGTTATTATGTATAATGGGAAAAATAATCTTCTCTTGTTAAAGGTCAGTTCATGATTTTAAGACTTATAGTGTTATTGTGATACGCCTGGAGAATCCAAGTGGAGTGTACAATGTAAAAATTAGCATCTAAAAAAATTATCAACAGCACAGAAAAATACAAGAAAAAGTTACACTAATGTGGATACCTTAGTTATTTCCTCTGGTAGTTTATATCAAAAGAATCCCTAGTAGGGATTGTCCTATGTACAAGTTGAATCATGGTAAATTCTCTGCTGCATCCTTCTGGTTTGTCATGGTTTAGCCCATCCCCCTCAGTTTTAGGGTAGAAGATGGTTAGTTCCAGGTGAAATTCCGGCTAGGTAGCCAATTAGAGACTTCTGTGACGTCTCTACGAATTACATAATTTAACACAAACCGGAAAAGAAGGGTTGTTGTCGTTGTTGTAGTTGTGTGTGGGGCAGAAGGAACTCGGAGCCATGATGTAAGTGAGGCGGCGAGGCCTCCCCGAGTGGGGGGCCAGAGCCCTCCGCCCCTGGCCTTGGGCCAGGGGCAGGCATGGCACCGAAGCCTCCGGCTGAAGCAAGTAGCAGAGTGGAGAAGAAACTCCAAAGAAAAACTGCTCAGCTGAGACAGAAGGAGTTCCAGCCCCGAGAGGAGCGGCAGAAAGCAAGAGATAACAATGCAGCTGCCAAGGTCGGTGGAGAAAGTGCAGAGGTATGGGGGAGTCCTTCCCCCGCCTCTCTCCCTCCAGCAGGGGAAAAGACTTTAAAACTAAACCCCTGCCACCTGTGGAAATGATGTGGAGAGAAGGGACTTTCGTGTGAGTTCTTCCCCCGGAGGCCTGGATAGTCCGGGGAGGGCAGCGATGGCTGGAGGCCAAGACTGGATCACTTGAACTGTTTGCAGCAAGCTGCAGAGGAATTGTAGCCACAGAATGAGAAAGAAGTTGATGAATTCTCCTTTGAGAGGCTGTGTGCCTCTGATGACTTTGGGACTTTGTCCAAAAGATAAGCCTTACACGAAGCCCCCCCGTAGGAGGGGCCTGGTGCGAGCGTGGACCAGGTGTAATGGCGAGTGGGGAGCGGTGGTGAAGTTGGAGTAACCAGCCGCGGCCGAGAGCCAAGATTGGGCGTCTGGCCAGAAGCAGAAAGTCAGGAGAATTCCAGAGGGCAAAAGAGAAGAAGCTACAAGCAGCAAAGCACAGCATCAGAAAGTGTTCTTGGGTCTGGACTGAGCCAAAGAGACCCAGAACCCCTGTGATCCCGGCGAGGGGTGGTAAATCCGAAAAAAACCCCCCTGAAACTCTTCGTGGAAGAAACCTCCATAGAGCCCTGAATCTCGTAGTGACGACATGGTTATATCTTCAGCGACTATGGACAAGCAGCTAGAAGCGAGAAGTAAACTCCCCTGCATTCCAAGGGAGAGAAAGAGAGAAGTATCTTCAAGCTGCAGGAGTTTAAAACTGTTACCTTAAAGACTTTTTTTTTTCCTCCCTTCTCTTTCTCCCTCTGGACTGTTTTTGAAGAAGAGGAGAGGGGGGGCATTTGTACGTATATAAGTGTGCTATTATAAGAAAACTAGTTAGAGTTGTATGTATATATGTATATATGTAAGTATTCCCCTTAGTTTCTGTAGTGTAGCAATAAATTTTAGTATTACCCCATTTCAAGGTGATCTGTTTTGTCTGTGCAAACTCTTCCTAATTAGTAGCAAAATTTATGGGTTGATAACACTGTGCAAAAAGCACAAGGGCTGAAACCATGACAGGTTGTACTCCATAGTACATATCAGGTGTGTACAGGAGATAATAATCCTGTCCCTTAGAGTCAGCAAATCAGCATCTATGTTCAGAGAGGCAAGGAATAATAAGGAATTAAAGGGAAAAAATATTTTCTGGTATTTACATGTTCTCTCAAGCTAGGCTCAATCTGACCTTCAGCTGAAATATTATCCCAAAACATACAGAAACACAAAGAAAACTTACAAATGTATGCTTACAGGTGTTGACAATTCTTTAATCAACCTTACCTGAACTATTATTTTTGTAATAATCATTTAATTTTATTTATTTAAATACTTGTTTGTTTTACAAAAAATGTGTTTGTTATCTATTGATCTTTGTAGTTACTTGTAAATCTTTCTGAATTTTCTCCTGCTGCAACTGTCCATTCCTGTAACTTGCTCTTGCACAGTACACTACTATTTCACATAAATGAAATGACAGAAAGATGTACTGAATCAGCACACAAGTATGTTATGCAGCAATTATGTTTGATGGTGCAGATGTGTTCAAATTTTCTTCCCTGACTTCAGAAAATTTGCATCAGAGACTTAAGGGAGTATTTCTCATATTATTAAAAATAAATTACTAGCAAATCAGGGAGAGATTGTTCCAACCTAGGAGTTTAGAGCAGTGAAAGGGAAACCAAGCCTACTTTGCACAGTCAACAATTTATTACACCCTGGTTTTGGCACTAGATTCCATTTCATAAGCAGAAATATTTTAAAGTAATTGTCATGGTTTCAGCCCTTATGCTTTTTGCACAGTATTATCAACCCATAAATTTTGCTACTAATTAGGAAGAGTTTGCACAGACAAAACAGATCACCTTGAAATGGGGTAATACTAA
>VXAY01000862.1:406298-436330 GCA_013399855.1 Oxyruncus cristatus
CCTCACTTACATCATGGCTCCGAGTTCCTTCTGCCCCACACACAACTACAACCACGACAACAACCCTTCTTTTCCGGTTTGTGTTAAATTATGTAATTCGTAGAGACGTCACAGAAGTCTCTAATTGGCTACCTAGCCGGAATTTCACCTGGAACTAACCATCTTCTACCCTAAAACTGAGGGGGATGGGCTAAACCATGACAATAATACATGCTATCTCTCAAAATCTTGTCATTTCAAGAATGAGATTTTTTTTTTTCCTCCTCCCAAAAGTCTGTAATGATTACTCTGAAAAGCTTGAGCCATGTACAATAAGGTATCATGTACTGAAGTGGTCATCTTAAACCAGAATGTTGACTAGCAAGTATCAGCAAAAACTGATGCCGTGAATTTTTTTTTTTCTAAATACTGGCATTAAAATCTATACTAAAGAAGAGAAGAAACATTAAAGATAGCTTGACTCTTAGAAGAAATCCATATACTCTTTCAAAATCCTTTAAAGGGACCAGTAGTCTTGTTAAATCTAAGATTGTTTATTTTACTGTAACATGAATCAGAGTAAATTTAGCTCTTCAGTATATTTTCATTCAAAAAGAAAATGTGGTATAAAGACTTTTTTGCACAGTTTGATAAAGCAGACTCAAAACAATATATGTAAGCTCATAAGCACAGTCACCTCAATCCAAATGACTTAGTCTTCAAACATGTATAGAAATAACAACTCCCATTTGAGTTTGGAATGCATTCCCTTTGACATGTACTGGTCACAAAATTCCTAATCTTACTTCTAATGAAATCAATAAGAAATCTTTCTGCACTCACTGCAATCAGAAGTGGTACAGTTTCTTTGCATAATTATTTTTCTTAAGTTTGAATTGGTTGTTAGGTCACTTGATTTTAGTGCCTTGAGCTAAAGCATTTATAAGTGACTGGAGAATAATTTTGCAAACAAGATCCTTAAGGAAGGATAATTCCAACATATTAAATTCACTGCTTACCTGAAAGTAAGTACCCTACATTAGCTTCCTGAAGGATATATGAGTGCATGCTATCAAAGACAAGCTGTCAAAACAAGATCAAGTGCTGCTTAGGTTCACTTAAAAGTCAGCTTTCATTCCAAAGTGATGTACTTCTTCAAGGTGAAGTGTGTGGAATCACACACATCCCAGTTGCAATTCTGATTTTGCTTGTTAGTAAATGTCACGAATGTTCTTATAATTTTCTAAGGCTAGCTAGACTTCACAGGTTCAAAGTATATCTTAAAGGAAGCCCTGGGGATTGTATATTCTTCAAGGATTACTTAGGTATGGTCAGATATAAAGCAGACAAACAAACAAGTGTGTGGAACAAATCATTAATTCTCTTGTGAGTATATTATCAGCGCTCTAGGTCAAAGTACATCGTTATCCACATACTGTTCTCATCTTTTAAAATGTTACATTAAATGTATTTTCTATATTCAAAGGAAATCTTGAATGTCTAGACAATTAAAAATGTTACTAGGAAAAAAATCAATGAGAGATTCAGATACATAATTAAACATACTTAAAAGATAGATTTTCTTTTCTCTTTTTTGAAGCAGTATATTCTATAGATAGACCCAGTGAAATAAGTGGAACTTTTATATTCATTAAATGTAAATTCTTGTTTCCCAGAATCTGTTTCATAATGGAAACATATTTTTGAAGTGAGAAATGTGTCATTTTCTAATGGGGGAAAAAAAGGCAGTTTTTAAATAGGAATATTACTTTTATGTTTAAATTTCAGAACTGAGAAAGATTTTTTGTATTCTTTCATGTGCTGACAGACCTTGTTCCAGGTGCATTTATTATGAATATAAGTCGTTGGATAATGCATAGTTTTTATCCCCTTGCTCTTTCTTTTCTAATAGATATTATTACCTGTGATTAGCCCGTGATTACCTGTAGCTAATTTTGTCAGTAAACTCTGTATCTGCTTTGATATACACATGTTGCTTGCTTTACATAGTGTGACTTTCATACAATCACTGGATAGTATTGGTTGGAATACAGTTAAGTTTTATTCTTGACTTCAAAGGGACAGGATTTTACCTTTTCTGATTTTTTTTTTCCTATGTCAGTTTAGCAATACAGAATTGCACCTGTTTCTGATGGGATGCATGAGATTTATTTTTTAAAGATTATAGAATTTGAGATATGCATTCTCAAACTTCTGCACCTAATTTTCAGGTATTCAGCTCAGATTTCTGTGCACAAATGCATGCTTTCCCAGATATCTGTAGCTTGCAAGGACATTTATGAAGAATGAGCTATTTAATTCTTTATGAATGGAAGCAAATGGAGTTATGTGTTGGTCACAGTTTTAGACAGTGGCTGGTTTTCAAGCTGTGTAAACTGGATTGATGTGTTCCTTTAGGTGTTTAAGCTTGACACCCATTTTGTCTATGCAATCTTAATCCTTAGTTAAATAGGGACCAGTTCTGTTATAGCCTCTTTTCTCTCCTCCCCTTACAGATCCCATTACCTTACATTATAACTATATTCCACTTCTTTCCTGTTGAGGTCATTTTAAAGATTTTCTAAGCTTGGTGGCCAAACTGTTGTTTTACGGTTTTTTTATTCCTTTTTTTTCTTTTTCAGATATTGAAGCCTCTCTATGTTTACCGGTGATGCAAGAACTGTATTCTTAATTCTTCTAAAACCTGTGAAATAATGAGTATCAACTTACTGAAGCTTTACTTTTCCTTTAAAAACAGATATTTCGGACATTTGCTCAATGTCTGACTTTGTCGTGCTATTCATATCAGAGAAAACCAATTATGGAATGATATTATTACCTTCCCTTTTCAGCACTTCACGTATAATCATGCTTATAGGTCTGACACCAGACAACACATTTTCAAACTGAGGATTTAACCACGTAGTTGACGCTACTGGAGGTAGCATAGCCAAATCCTGGGACTTTTTTAAAAAACTCTCATTGTGCAGCAGGTTTAATGCATTTTGTGTGGTTACTTACCTAGTTATGAAGAATGGGAAGAGAGATACTGACTTCATTTTTGGAAAAAACCCCCAATTTCGGAAACAATAATGTCACTGATGGAAACGTATTAAATGTAATTCATGCTAGTTAGACACTTTTACCCTAATAGCAGTATCTCAGTGTCATTAAAAGGTGCACCATCCTTTTTTTTTAAACTCTAAATAAAAAGGGTACCTGTGCTCAACACATATGCTCCTGAAAAAAATAAATCAGTAGTTTACTCTGTATTATCCGTTGTTTAACTTGAAGTTAAGACAATGAAAAATTGGTCTGCAGTTTCCATTTTTCAACTGCAGGGGACAAAACATACCAGAAAACTGCATTATAGACATTTTTGGGATTTTTTTGCTTTGTTTTAATTTTCATTATTGCTTCCCCTGCTGGACTATACAGCTAGTGCTAATCTGTGACTTACCCCTTCTCCATCATTTTTCCCTGAAGAAGCATCAAACCAATTCACAAAAAGAGCCAAATGTCACAATGGTAAAGAATTGTTTTAAGGGAGAAGAAACTGAAATATGTTTTAGTAGAAGAAAGAAAATGCAGTGGGGAAATGCTTTGTGGAAAAAAAAAGGCAGGTAAAGATAGAAAGGAAAATGAGTCTAATGCAAAAAAATGATAGTCAGAGGTGATACGAAGCCAGTCACAACATTTCAGTTCTCAAGCTGATGAGGCAAAGGTAGAGTAATATAAATGCCACAGTTAAAGTCAAAGGCAGTCAAGAATAGGGTGTAATGTACTCACCTCCCACTGCATCCCTCACCATCTGCTGTAGCTTGACATAATAATATATCACAGAATGAAGTGTAAAGTGCAAGGTCAAGAGCCAAGATATTTCTTTCATCAGGGAACCCCAGATAGAAAGCCTTTATTGATCAGTCACAGCTACCTTACAACATCTCTGCAACTCTAATTGATGCTGAATGATTTTATTTTTTTATAACATTAAGGCTGTGATGCTTTCCAGCATGGCAAGGACACGCAAAAGGTATAATAGCTTACAAGCTGTTTTAATATCAGAAGGCAATGTATAGATCAAGGAAAGGACTTAGGTGATACCTTAGCATGATTTAATCTTCAACCTGGGAAATGAGATGGCTGAGCAGATAGAAAATGGTATCAGTTATGAAATTGATTATAAGGAAGTGAATGTGTTAAAAAAATAATTTGCCTCATAAAACTGGCTTTTCAAATACCAGCAATTACAACAAACATAAATTGCTTCCTTGGGTGTCATACTTGCAGACAGAATTAATGAGTGACTTAATAACTCCTGTATTAACATAATAGGCTAGTTAGACTAATTCACTGGAAAAGTAGAAGTATCATTATATATTTTAACGTAGCATTGTTCTTGGTGAGGGTATTTTATTAAATGAAAGAGAATTAAGTTAAATCACAGGTAAAAAGGGATTAATCATGTAATACACCTTGCTAGAGGTAGCAAATATCAATCCAAAGGAATATGAATTATTAATAAATAAATATGAATCTGCCACCACAAAATCATGTAATTTGGCAAATATAATGATGTATTTTGCCCCACGATTATACACCAATCTGCAATGAAGCATAAAGTTTTTTAATAGCAGCAGCATTCCTTTCACCATCATTAAGCATTTTTTTAAAGGGATTTTATTACTTCACCATTTCACCGTAAAATAAGGTTTGCCATGCATGTTCTTAATGGCTAATTCAAATTCGTTCTGAGCACCTGCAAATTCTATTGAATTCTTCAGTGAAAGTTACAGGTGCTAGGACCAGAAGTTAATTTTCTTGTCTCTGACTGAGTCTTTGAAATAATTTCCACTGTGCTTTTTGAAACACAACAGACCAAAGCTAGGCAAACAAGTAAACATTGAAGTAAAATGCTCCCTAAGCTTGAAGTAAATTAATGTTTATCTACTCATTTCCATTCTTTCAGTCCTATGAAAATAAGGCCTATTTAAAAAGAAAAACAGATTTTACCAAAATGCACAAAGTAATACACACATTAGATATCAATACATCAGGGAGATTTCCATGTCAAAATATATTCATTTTTCATCTCCCTGTAGTCACTGGTTCTGAATGGAGTGTGTTATTGGTTGCTTCTATCACAGATGGTACCTTTAGGCCCCAGTGAGGATAAAATTCTACCTCCACAGATAGTTCTTTGTACCAAAATTTTACAGTCTAAAAAAAAAAGATTACTACAAACATTGCAAAAATTAGTCAAGATTGTTACGTTTGGGCAAATTGCATCCCATTTGGGAATGAGACTTGAATGGCTTACATACTTGTATGGAGATTTTGCATATAAGATTGTCTATTCATACCTACAATGGAAGGACAGAGCAGAACTTTATATACCAAAGTCTACCTTAAACTGATGCGCTTCTCAAATATCTCCAGTGCTTCAAGTTGATTAATAGTTTCAGGTTGATATTATTATATTTATGTCCCATGCTAAATGGAACAATAATTTTTTTCCTGTATTTCAATCTTTTTTTCTTTGACTGCATGAAAATATTACATGTCCTATCTCATAGAATCATAATTTTTTGTAATGAATTAAGCACAAGTCATTGGATTGCTCAGTTATGATGAACTTTGTGAGGTCTAAATTTACTTCAAGGAGTGCAAAAAGAGTTTCCCCCTTACCATGGCAATATGAAAAGGATATAATCTGATCTGAAACAGAAGTCTAAAATTATAAAGGATCTGGTTCAATTTTATATCCCAGTTATATCCCAGAGGATAATGCTGTGACCTATGAAAAGTCCATTTGACAACTAAGCTGGAGCATATTCTGTAGGACTACATGATGTGAAATGTGTTAAAAAATTCTTCCCCAAAGACAGAAAGAAATTCAAAGAAGCATGTGGTTACAATAACCAAAACCTTTACTAATGATGTCTTTCGCAGTGAATGAGAATTGTGACATTCTAGCATCTTAAGGTGATCTTTTCTTATCCCGCAAAAACCAAGCAGATTTGATTTCTTTTGCCAAAAATCTAATTACTATTTGCAATTGTTTGCCCTGTCCATGCAGTCTGTGTTTCTCATAAGAACAAAAAAATGATGTAATATTAAACTGCAAAACAAACAGCACACAGAACAGGTTTCCATAAAGCTGCAAGTGTATCATATGCATCAAATCACACTGTAAGAAACCGTGCCTATAAATATCAAGTAACCTCAAAAATCACTCAGCTGCAGAAACTTGAAGCAGTACTGTTGCTGTATGCTATTTTTTCCCTCTCTATTCCTATCTGAGGCAGCTGCTGACCCATGTTACTTTTCGTAGTTTTCCAAATGGCTTTTGCATAGGTGTAAGCTGCTTAGGGAACAAAAATAAGTGGCAACAAACTTTATGCTATTCTATGTGCTTACCACCATTGGTATGAACCAATGGTCAATGTAATTTGAAATGACACAAGTCCAGTATGAATGTTCAGTCTGACCAGCTATGAGAACAGTAACTGGTAACTCACCAGAGAATATACAGACTAAGAAACAGTCTGAACAATGACACAAAAAAAATCTGAAATAAGCAGAATTCATTTTAGTGGGAAACTAATGATCACAACCTGATGAAAGATAACTGCTTTCTGCATCCTTACTGTATGCATTCCTATACTTTAAATGATTACTGTTTCATCCCTGGAAAAAAAGTTTTCCACAACCATTCAAGAGGCACAAAACTTTGGGTAGTGAGTGGCAGCTGATGTTTCATTTCTGAAATAGTGCTTAGTACCATTTCTTTCAAGCCTCTCTGCTTTGCTTGGAGAGGATTCCTCAGAATAAATGTTCTATTACACATGTATACTGGAAACACTAAAAGAAGCTTTTATGTCTCCATGACATGGTATTTTGAGATACATGTGCTCTTAGGTTTTGCAAACCTAAGGTAGCATTAAATCTTTTTTCAAGCACTAGGTTTTTCTCCTTGGAGGTTTAGGCAGGTTTCTTTCTCCACATGAACCCATCTCTCTGCCTGTTTCTGCAAAGAATGGTAGGACCACACACTAGGAATTGTTGATGTTTAAGCCTAGGATGAATTTTTGTTCAGACTCAGATTTTCTCAGCTATTTGGGATAAAGTACCTTTTGTTTGTACAATCAAGTCTTACTAAGCTTGTTGTCTTCTGCTGTAGAATTTCTGCAAAAATAAACAACAGAATGTAAGAACAAGGTGCTCAAATGGAAACCAAGGTCTGTAAGGGTCAGCATTAGCCCTTAGTAGAAAAGCTAAATAAAAAAAACCATCTTGACTGAAAAAGAAACACAGAATAGTGGAAGTTGGAAGGGATCTCTTGAGATCATTTAGTCCAACTCCCCTGCTCAACAGAATCACTGACAGCAGGTTGCCCAGAGCGGTGCCCAGATGGCTTTTGAATACCTCCAAGGGTGGAGACAGCTCAACGTCTCTGCACAGCCATCTGGTGCGTCAAACACTTCTCTCAGTTTGTTTCATCAGCAAGCTCCTTCACTGAGGGTAAGTCTTCCTAGTGCCAGACTTTACCTCTGGTTTCAGGGGCCTGAAGACCAATCCTACTGATAAAGACTGAGAACAAGGGGACATTAAGTATCTCCTTTGACATTAGGAAGCCTGTCTCATTCAAGAGCAGACCTACATTTTTCATAGCCTTTCTTGCAGCTGACATACCTGCAGAAGTCTTTCTTGTTGCCTTTCACATCAGATATCAACTCCAGATGGGCTTTAGCTTTCCTCATCCCAACCCTCCACACACTGACAGTATCTTTATATTTTCTTTGTGTCATTAGTTCCTGCTGCCAGTCCTTGTATGCTTCCTTTTCATGTCTGTGTTTGTACAGGAGCTCCCTATTTAGCTGAGCTTGCAGGAGGTTATCCTCGAAAATCATCCAGCTGTTCTGGATCTCCCTTCTCTCATGGTCACTACAGACAAGTCTGCCCCCAATATGCATATCCCACCCAATCCCTCCTTGTTTGCAAGTATGAAGTCAAGCAGAGCAACATTCTTTGCTGGCCCCTTGATCACCTGTTTGTCCTCCTTGCACTCCAGAAACCTCTTGTATTGCTTGTGTCTTGCTCTGTTGTCTCTCCAGCAGGAACTGGGGTGGTTGAAATCTCCCATGATGCTTCTTTCAGCTGTCTGCAGAAGGCCCCATCAACCTCCTGGTAAGTTAGTTGGTAGCAGAAACCCACAAGAACATTGGATATTTGGCTCTGCCCACAAATCCTGAACTGTGATCTCTGAGTTATCACTCACCCACAGGCAGAACTCTAGGTATCCTCACTGTTCTCTCACATCAAGGGTAGATCCCTCTCCTCACCATCCTGCTTGATCCTTCCTAAAGAGCTTGTATCCGTCTCTCACAGCATCCCAGTCATTTGAGCTACCCCATCACATCTCCATAACCCCAATGAGATCGTAGCCCTGCTTAATCCCCATGCTGCATGCATTTTTGTATGGGAACTGCATGTCATATCTGAGGGAACAAACGGTTGACTTCAATACTTAGGAAAAAACTGTCTGCCTTGAGTCCTTCAAGATGCCATTGGGAAAGAACAGTAGTCAAGTTTTTTAAAAAATACACGTATTTTGGAGGGATGATGCAGTCAGACACATAGTGGCATATTTTTGTTGTTTAATGAACACTATTATTAATTAAATTAAAATGAAAATTTCATTTCCAGGAAAACCATCTTCTCTCCTTTTAGATCTCCTTAGATTTATATAAAAGAAAATATCTAGTATAATTACCTATAGAACAATAATAAAGCTAATGGAGATACACAGAGGGTAATTTTGCCTAAACAGCACAAATGCAACTGCAATTCAAATATTACTCCATCTTATTCTCCAGGATAAGATAATCTGCAAAGACTTTTTTCTTTGAAGTGTTACTGAAATCAACAATAAAACTATAGACACAGCAATCTTTTCTGTGCAGAATAAGAGATATCTGATATGAAAATGCTTATGCTGCTAGTAATCTAAATAGGACTGAAGAGTTTTAAAATCTGTAGTGTGATTTCCTTAAAAAAGAAAAAACTCCTACGAATATTTGTTCATAACCAAGATTTCCATACCACTTTTATTCATCCTATATCTCCTTAGAGACTTCTACCCTAGGAGATGACAATAACACACCTGGGTTGTGTGCTTAAAACCATTTATATAACTTAAAACTAACAGTCCTAATACAGAATCATAGAATGGTTTGGGTTGGGAGAGATTTTTAGAAGTACCTTGTCCAACCCCCCTGCCATGGGCAAGGACATCTTTTACAGGGACATCAGGTTGCTCAAAGCCCCATCTTAACGTGACTTTGAACAGAGTTCATGGCTTAGTTACATGAACAATTTATCATACACCAGTTTATAAATGGTAAATTTTCATGCATGTAGTAACAGTCCATCCAAAAACCCCCCACCCCAAAGTTACTGGAGGTACTTTAATCTACTTTGAAAGATTAAAAGAAACTTGAATTACTTGCACTTACCATTATGCATTAACAAATTGATATTATCATGGCCCATTTTATCCACAATGACTTGTTTGTCTAATATTTTAAAACCTTAGAAATATTGGAAAATACGTCTATTTATTCAGCTGACAAACTATGAAAAAGCTTTTTCATACTTTTAGATATTTTGTATTGCTTATAAGGTACTGAGTGGGTTTTCTCCTATAGGTTTATAGTGCTTCAGAAGTAATGTCTGTATCTAATAGTCAGCAAGAAAGGGTAAGTTAGATTGGCATATTTAAAAGCTTTCATTAAATATATGCTAACAATACCAGTCCTATTAGTGGGATGAGCCTCCAAGATGGATAACAAAATACAATCCAATCCTTTCTTTAATTTCCAAAATCTTTTCTATGCATATAAAAAGGGTATATATAACATTCAGGCACTTGCAATAAAAATTCAGAAATTAATAACACCATAGTTAGCAACTCAGCTTTTGTTCTTTACTTTGAAATCCCTGTCATCCCTCAACATAAGGGGCATCCCTCTTTCTCTCTCTCTTCCTTCCCATCCTTAAGACATCTATGCAACATAAATAAAAAATAAAATATTACAATATATACATTGCATGTATATATAGTGAAATAATAAGGCTCAGAGGAGACAAATTGTATAATCATTAGCCAAACTTACAAGAACTTGGAGAAAGCTGTTAGTTAAAAAGGCCACAATCAACCCATTGATAATATTTTGTCCCACAAAATAATGTCATGGATCAATTAGTGCCAATGAACAAAAATTTTGTATAAAGCAGATTTCATCTTCCATTTCTTACTCCTTAGATCACATTATTTCCTCAGGGAGTAATGTCTTTCATCACATACACAATGGACTTTGTGCATAACATGGGTTAATTTCCTTGGTGATTTGTTCCAACTTGTGTGGATAATTAAACACTGAATTAAATGACTTTGGGATATGATGGTTGCCCTTCAGTTTAAGTTTTCAAAACCAAAGCTGTTGTCTTTTTAAAGGATATGCCTTAACACAATGTGTCATGTAATGAATTTCAGTGAAATGTGGGAGTCCAGGGTATGCAAAAGGAATCAGTCTAGGTCAGTAAAACTTTCTGAAACAATGACAGGCTTCAATTGCAGCTTTAAAATTTCTTGAGGACTAGCATGCACAGAATAAACACAGGTCATTTATTATGACCTTGCAGACTGCTCAGCAGCACACAGACCGCATTTTCAGAATCATCAATAAAGGTAACTTTAGTCCTCTGAATCACAAAATCTGCCTCTGCCAGTGGCAGTAGAGAGAGTGAGGCAAATGCTCTACCTATTTGCCAAATTAAATTGTATACATGTGTGCAAATAAATTTTAGCTGTATTTGCAGTATGTATCAGCACAGTTCCTTTGGAATTAGCTATTTAGTGCTCAACACCTGTTTTTTCTTGTTAATTTATATTGCTTAATATTTCCCATCCTAATTTGCATAAAACCATAAAGATTAAACTATGTATAATTATTGATTTTTCCTCTGGGTATGCATTTTTTTTAGAAAAAAATATATTTGATTGTCTTTTTATCTTTCCTCATATTTAAATCTCCTGATTTTTCTGTTTGTTGTTGAGATAGTTTTTTATATTAATGAAGATATAATTAGCCTTGGATCCTCTGCACTGATTTTGTCTCACACATAGAAATGAAACAAGTCAGGAAAGAAAATAAAATATACTATGAGAGCAAAAAAAAAAGAAAGTCAGCCCACAATAAAGGTGAAACAATAGCTCCCCTCAAGCTAAAATTTGACAATGACAATACACGAGTTACCATTATTTAAATCATATTAATAATCAATAGGCTTATGTGTTACAGAATGCTCTCCCACCATTTTTCCCTCAGCATCACACTTTCGACTCTGAAGAGTTTCTACCTTTTTTCAACTGACATAAAATATAACAAACTAAGACCAGCATTATTTTAGAAATTGTTTGCTGGTTTTTTATGTTTATGTTTGAAAATATATTATCACTTTTTGTGGCTGTAAGACTTTACAGATTAGAAAAAATATAAAGGAGGAATTTTCTGTGCAGCTTATACCATGATCTACTGTAGCTGAGAACCACATTTCTTCCTGACAGTAGTGGAAGTTGCAAGTTTTATTAGACACCAAGCAGTCTGGTAAGTTTATCTTGGTTGCTAGGTAATTGTGAATATATCCGTGCTAAAAACAAACAAGAGAAATGCCCACAGCATCTGATGCCCCACTGGGGCAAATCAGTTCAGCTTCACCATTTGAAATTCTAATCTGATGCTTTTTCTATCCTAGAATATATAATATGTGTTCAAAAGAACACATCTTTGAAACTCTTTCTCATGGACAGCGGTGCTGCTCAAGAACAAATTGCAGTGCTCCATATGGTAAGAGATATGGCCGAGCTATTATATTACACATGCAGTTGTGGAGTATAGGAAACAACTCCTGCAATAGGCTATATTTAAGTGCACGAGTCTGTGAAAGCTGCAGTCAAAGGAGTATAACAGCTGTAAGAGTATGAGGATACCTTGTGGAACTGTCATACTCAAAGGAGGTGGAGAGTTAATGAAGGAATACCAGTATTTTGCAAACAGCAGCTTTGTAGGTGGAAAGAACTTTGAGAAACAGCAAGCAATACAGAGATGAAAAGCCAAACCAGCTGTACCAGGTGAGCACGTTACTGGTACAAGTGGCTGCTTTAGTGAAAGAGAATTGTACATAGAAATGTGAGATCATTGTCATATTAATAATTAATTTTAAAGAAATTTGGTAGAACCAAGAAAAGGTATTATTTAACAAAGAGCATTTTTTTTTCCTTTTTTTTTCTTCCCTGTAGAGAAGGTGAAATTAAACCCTCTATTTTTTTATTGAAATCATGACAGAAGTTTTCCCATCTGCTTTCAACACGTGTGGAAAACTGGCTTCAGACATTTCCAACATTCATCACTCATATGAAGAGGCACACAAACACTTTCCATTGAAATTGCTAGTGAAGACATACTCTTTACATAAATAGAAATCACCTAATCTAAAAGCATCAAGGAAAACCTTAACATTACAAAGCATAGTAAGTTCTAAGCTGTTGATGGTGCAAGACAGATAAAGCTGAAGGATCTTGTTTCAAAGAAGGATCTAGTTAACGCCAGGAGTTATCACTACCGTGTAGTTTTCTTTATCCATGACCGGCAAGTATGACATCTCTCCTGAGATGTGAAGATGACTAGTCACCTTTGTCTGGCAGAAAAATAGTGAAATCATCATCTGCTGGAATCAAGGTAAAGATGAAGTTTCACAGAGTAAATTTACTGTCTTTGACCAGAGTACTTGGTCAAAGCTCAGGGCACTGTTTATTGATTCTGTGAGGAGGAAGGTGGTGATGGAGTCAGATGTCTTTGATGTCATCTGTTTACTTACGAAGTCTGAGCAAGCTTCTGAACTGCTGCAGAAAGCAAACAACAATTTTCTTGATCATTCCACCAAAAATCTTTCAAGCTGGCACCCAGAGTAAATTTTCTTTTTAAGTTGTTAAACATTTACCAGATGGAAAATGATAAATAATTCAACATCCTTTCTGGGTCTAATTTCTGTGATTTTACAACTCTCAGTGCCATTCTCCTGTGTTCCAGTACCTTACTGCATATTGTGTCTCCTCTCTTCAGCACATGATTTTCCCAGGTGTATATTTCTACATTCAAAGTTTCATATAAATGAATGAATACGAACTCATTAGCCCACGAATGTCCAGAGGGTGGAAGCCGGTTTAGTTTGTTAAATAATCTTGAATAATTTCTCATAACCAGTGTTAATGAAGGATGGTGGTTATATCTCCTGGTTTCTGAAAGACTACATTGAATTCCTCACATTTATTTCTAGTGCTAGCTCTGTATTTAAATGCTAAGGGAATATACGCATGAATCAATATCAGTTTTCAGTTCTGACGTTAAATCAAAAGCGTTAAAGTACTGTAATTACTTTGGGATCAGAGGTAGCACTCACTTTCATTTGTTACTATCTAGCACTCACCAAGCACTCACACTCTCTGCTCTGAGTGTAGGTGAACACCAGCAGATGCTCTAAGATTAACCTTTTAGATTTGTGCATGATGAGATGATATGGCTGTGGAACCAGGGTTATAGATCTCTATTTTCTTGACATCACCTCAATGGGACCAGAGTTTCACACGTGCAATTAGCCTTCGCAAGGCAGTGAAGCTGCAAAATTGGACACTCCACAAGCAGATATACTGACAGTGCATTTGGGTAGCTGAAGACAAGTAAAGAGAAGGCAGGTTGGATGAAATCCATACTTTTATTTTAATCTATATTGTTACATATCAGCATTCTCATACCTTTTAAGCCTAGTTTACCTTACTGATCTGAATAAAGAAGTTTGTACATAGATGCTTGAGAGCCATGCGTAGTTAATGTCCATTCTTTGCAGCACAGTGTATTTGAACAACACATGAAAACCTGAATCAGGTCAAATCCAGACTAGAATATGCCACACTGTAAGTCTGCTGCATATGTTGCATCCTACATCTGTGAGGCAAACAGTTGGTATTAAGGTAAAGTGGAAAAAAATAACATTGACAGAAATTCTGTATCCTTATAATCTCCTACTTTTTTTGTGGTCACTACTAAATCTGCAACACTATTTGTCAACTTTTATTCAAAAAACAGAATATCTGAAATGGCAATTTATTTCCAGAGGTGCCATCATAAGTTGTTTGCAAGTACACTGCTTCTTTATGAGGCAGAAATTCAACAAAAAGGTTTTTTTTTTAAAAAAACCAGTTCCTTTGTCAATCATACTAATTCAACTTCTCCACTGGATTTTCTTTTTACATTAACAGCATCTCACAATCAAAAGCAAGTCAAATGATACACTCAGTAAAATGACACTGTAAAAAAAAATATTGCTTTGTGCTCTCATCAGAAAAGAACACTCCATGCCACAATGAAATATAACAAATTTAAAAAAATAAATACATAAAATCAAGACATAAATACATTAAGAGGCAAAGTCAGTTTTTGTCTTTGTCCTATGATTCCAGAAAAGCTTGCACCATTTAATAGCAGTAGCTACGGTAAAAATCTTGAATTTAATTCTACCTCTTAAAATACAACAGCCATCAGCGCTGCGAGGGCAGGAAAGCTGCAATAAGCCAGAGGGCTGATTCTGGAAAAAGAAAGATTTCAGAGTGCTTCCTCCCCCCAATCCCCCTTCCCCCCCAGCTCCCCGCAAGCTCCCGGCGCTACGGTGTAAGAGCTCCGACGGGCTGGGGCCGCGTCCCGCAGCGAGCACAGCGCCGGGGGCGCCGCGGCCCGTCCGCGGAGCGGCAGCGCCCCCTGTAGCCAAAGCGGCCGCAGGGACGCGGCTGCCGCGGGGGCAGCGGGGGAACGCGGGGCTCTCCTCCCTCTCCGATCTTCCGCCTGCGGATGGGCCAATTCTAAGATTCGTAAAGTCACCCAGAGCAGCAAATCAACGCTTTAGGAGGCACTGAGGAAAAGAAAAGACTTCGATGTCTGAGAAGTTGTGAATGAACAAACTGCTGACGATTTTTCAGGCTGGAGGTTGGCAAAGATATTTTTAATACCCCAGCCTTGTTTCAGAGCCCACCACATCTGTGAATATATGAAGTATGTATCAGACACTTAAAGGGGAGTGAAACTGTTTGATTGCTGTCCCCAGCATAACCCTCAGGAAACAGTTTCTTAGAAATTTCAAAAATTAAGCTGTCACACTGTGTTTATTCAGTGTGTGTAAACCATCTTGTTTCTGCAACAAAATTTGCTCTTAGTTCTTACTTTAAATCTAAAATGACACTGCAGCCACTTCACTTTAAATCCAAGATACTTTTGAAAATTCAAAGGAATATTTTATCTTTCTTGAAAAGTACTGTCCTGAGACTTAAAAATCTTTTTTTTTTTTTTTCTCTCTCTGCCCACCCTGTCTTCAGTGTAAGACAAAAGATACAAAGTATTTTTTTCTCCACCTGCAATTTTGAGCGTATACTTTCTTGGTTTTGCATTTGATCTCCTTCCTGCTCATTCTCCGTCCCTGTGTTATACTGGTAGGCTCAAACCAACATCGGTGGGTCCTGTCTGAAATGAAAAATTTTACTGACACCTACATCTGTTTCATTGACTTATATGACCTATATTGTTATGAATATTGTTATGTTATACATTATTATGAACCATATTGTTTCCAGCTATAATAAATCCATTAAATGAGAAATGAAGTTTGATCAAAGCAGCATCCAGGCTGTACCGGACCCCAGGAGGTCTCCAGAACAATCTCCTGTTCACAGCATGTCCAGCTCTGAAGTCAGACCAGATTGCTCAGGGCAATCGTAAAAACTGCCAAGGACAGAGAGTGTGCAACCTCTCTGGGCAGTCTGTTCCACAGCTTGGCTGTCCTCATGGAGGACCAGGTTTTCCTTGCATCTGACCTGAGTATCTCTTGTTCCGGATTTTGTCTGTTGACTTTCAGCCTTCCACTATGCACTGCTGCTACATTTGTCACCTGAAGTCTTCTCCAGCTTTCAGCACATCAGGAAAGGAAACTTCTACAAGCAGTACTGTACTGGTTTCGGCTGCGGTAGAGTTAACCTTCTTCAGTGTCTGTCTCTGTCTTCTTGATGGCCAGACATAGATGCTAAAGGGCTGCTTTTAGGTCCCCCTGAAACTCTCTTCCAGACTGAACAATCCCAGCTTCCTCAGCCTGTAGGACAGGCTACTACTGCCTGTCCTACTGTCCTACTGCCAGTAGGACAACTCCTCCAGCCCCTGGTCAGAGTGGAGTCCTATTGTTGAACTCATTTCAGCGAGCACTAACCCTGCATTGGAGGCCTCAGGATGTCATGCAATACTTCCAGAATCCCTGACAGTTCAGCAGTACACTGCTTTCTCAACCAGTATCTCCACTCCCATTTTTATTTTATTTGTTCTTTCTTTCTTTAAAGAAATGTCTCAGATTTTGCATCTTTCCTACACCAGAGTTTTGCATCAAGAATTCATGACATATAACTATATACCACACTATGAATTTACACAATATTCTGTGATTCCTGAAGATAATCCCAAGAAGATTTTACTTGCCTTGCTAAAGAATTATTATAGTTCTACTGCACAAATCAGCATCTTTTCTTTTAAGTTCACTATTTGGAAACTTTCTTGGACTTTTGCATTTTGTATGAATTTGTATGTGGAACATCCTGTTCAAAACTAAATCTATCTCCAGAAACAGATGATGCCTCACAAAATCCAGAAAATTCCACAAGTGACTACTGTGTTTAATTCCAAGTAGCTACAAAACACACTGAAAGATATTTTATTTAGTCTTTTCTAGTACTCAAAGTATCCTCTACTTAGCTTTCATTGAAATGATCAATTCAACAGCACAACACAGCACAACAACAGACTATTGTTTTTTGCCATGCCTAAAATTTTGCCAGGGAGCAGTAGGCTTGGGGTTGCTCTGTAAGCAAGGACAACCCTGGGGGTGAAGTTAGGGCAGCAGGGGCAGTGCTCCTCTGGGCCAGAACACAGCTCTGCAGTGTGGGGTGTGAGCAGAGTGAGCAGAGCAGGGTGCCATCAACTAGGTCTGCTGACAACCTCAGACTGTCCCAGGCAAGGTAGAATTGGGCTCAAGGTCTTTCCGGGGACTTCAGTCCAGTACCAGCAGGAGACAGGACTAATCCAGAGGTCTGAGGGCAGGGCAGAGGCACACACAGGGCTGAAGACTGAGTAGGACACAGGAATGCCCGTAGCAGAACTCAGGCAGAGACTGCGTGTTCAGCAGTGTGGATGGGGACCCCAAGTGAGACTGAGCAGGTGACAACCTCTTAGTGGACTCGGTAACAGCATTTTTCATAACGATACAAGTTAATTGCTATTTTATTTTTGAGTTGAGAAAAATTAGATAGAAAAGGTGATCAATGGGTTGAAGGAAGAAAGGTGTAAAATGTGCTGACTTGCATATTTTCCTCAAGTAGAGTAATTAAAATCTTCTTAGTTTTTCATTTATATATAGGAATATGATTGAATTATAATGTTTATAATATATTGAAAGGTAAAAATATTTTTATTAGGATAAGTTTGATGTGTTAAGTCAGGAAGCTGAAAAACTTCCATAAAAACTTCTCTTTCTCTAGGCTGCTGGAAAAATTCCCACTGTTCATCAAAGATTGATATTTCAAATAAGTTCTTCAACTACCTCCAGAGTCATACTCAGGGATGAATCAAAAACCACATACCTGTCAAGTCACTGAGATACTGAGAGTGATGGGACTCTGGGACTCCTTTACATAGACCTGTGGCCATTGTCATCGTCACTGATCAACCTGACAGCTATCAGTTTCTGCCACAAAGAACTAGGATTCAGCAGTCTAATTCCTCTTTACTGCCCATTTTTCATTGCTGCATCTTTCTGTTGAGTTAACCATTTTCATACAGAGCCCTCCACCGTCCCAAAGGATACGTACTTCTTCCTAATAGTAGAAAAGAAAGTCGGGGTTTTGACAGGACTGTAAATATCTTAGTCATAAAGTCAAATCCTATTCTTCCAGCTAATGCATTCAGACATCCAGGGATGACTGCAATAAGTACACTGAATCACAGCAAGCAGAGGCTGGGGAGGGGCGCATTCTTGCTGCTGGGCCCATCTCTGTACAACCAGCTGCCAAGGGTTGCTGTTACAGCTGGTTCATACAGTGCTTGTGCCCTCCCTTTGTTTACCTGCTGGTTACTACCATAAAACTGGTAGGTTTCTCCTGCCAGTGCTCAGGGAGGCTCTAATATAACTCACACTGCTGTATTTAAGCAGTCTCACAGCCTTGTGAATGGTATTATCAAAAAAATCATTTTGTGAGAAGGACCTGTTTCTTCTTGTACTCTCCAACTTTTATTTCTTAGTTAGTCATTTGATTTTTTTTAAGTATTTAGCTGGTTACCAGTTATGTGTTCACACGTTTGAAAATGTGAAAATATGTTTGCCTTATTGCAGTGATGTATGCACTCTTTGTGCTCATGTCTCAGTCCTCATTCTGGAATAGACAGATTCCTGACAATAATCTTCTCTCCACTGTGTCCTGAGGTATTTTTCTTCTTCTATCTGCTCTCTTTTTATCTCATGCAATGCTGTTTTGCACAGATTTTCTGTCAAGAAAGAAAGAAGAGGTAGGAATTTGTATTTTATCCAACTCTGCTCTTTATCTCTCTTTGTAACTCTTTTTTTCCAGCAACTCCCTCATTTGACATCCACACATGGTCCAAATGTGAGAATGGAAGCCACCAGTACAAGAACTGGGAGGCAAGCAGTTCTGCCTATGAGCTCTTCAGAGACAGTATGTTGTTGTACACATCCTAGCAGGTGTGTATCTCCATATCCAAACATAAACATTTTAAAAGCCTGACTCCGAATGCCATGGTGGCAGTAAAGGGAACCTAGGCAAATGTTTTTATCAACTGGTATCCTTCTACATCTGTGGCTGACTAGAAGAAAAGGAGGTAAGAACTTCTGAGAGAAGTAAACTGTGCCTTTTGGGGAATATTTCCAGTGAATTTATTATGAGGCCCTGTTCCCTCACCCTTTCCACCAGTTGATCTGCTGCTATAACATAACTTCACAGAAGGTCTGTAGTCAAACCTGGAAGACACTTCTACCAAACTTGAAAAAAGCCATATAGTTTAATGAGATTTTTTTCAATATTCATTCTCTCTAAAATGTCAGAATTTATGCACAGTTAAGTTATTCTGATTTGACATTCCATCCACACAGAATAAAGAATAAATGAAACATTTCAGATTCAATTATTTGCTGACTGTCAAAATATACTGAATTTTAAGAGTTGACCAGTGTGCCTAGTTCCTCAACTTTCCAAAACTGAGTTAATGTTAGTGCTACCAGAAGAATGATTGCATTTGTTGAATTTTATGGCCTAAGGCTCAAAATCTCTACCAGCTACTATTATAGTTTATACTAAATGTAACCAATGCATATTATAAGTTTGCACAGAATTTTCTACATAATGACCTCGTCTGCTTGTAGAAATAGACTTACAATGAGATGCAGCCTCACAATTATGAATTGTCTGGGTAAAATATATTGAATAAATATGCAAATATTTGTCTTCTCCAGTGGAAAATATTACTTAAAAATAAAAAAAAATAATATTGGCTTGAAAATTCTGTTTTCTAAAAAAAAATAAAGGAGAGAGGCAAAAAAGAAAAAAGTGCTTGTATTATGTACATATGCACATACACAAAAAAAAGATGTTACACAATTTTCATATTAATTAGGTAGATTTCTGTGTCAGTGACATATTTTCCTTCAGAAATTTACACAGTCAGATTTTGATAAAGATGTATGTAATCACCAAGACAGTTATACACATGTGTGTATATATAGAGATATAAAAATGTATGTGCATATATGCACAATTTGCAGCATAGCCTAGTTAGCCTTTTAAGGAAAGAGGCATAAAATTTTTCCAATCATATTGTACTTCGAGACACTTAGTGTATCTCAGTTCATTTATTTTCAGTTCAGACCTTAGTTAAGAATCTAAAAGAAGACTAGAGGTTCAAACAAAGGGTAAGACATTACCTCTACCTAATGAACTGGCACTGAATGTGCCAAAGGCAGAGGCTCTAGCTCCCCATACTTCAGTGACAGTCTCCCCCAAGTTCTCCACATATCCTCTTTAAGCATGTTACATTTCTGATTATGTTACCTGTATAACATGAAGCAGAAATGTCCGTGTTTAAGTACTGGGCTGAGAGTAGGGGATCATGAGTTTGTCCTTGCTTTGCAAAATAACCTTAGGTGAATCATTTTGTGCCTTCTAAATAATTGAATTAATTATTAATTATATTCTTCTCCTCAAAAGTATATTTTAAGGTGGTATTTATAGGCATTCAGTTATAAGACTAATTTATGCAACCTACAAGTAGGCACCAGTATTGTCTGTTTGAACTGTGTTTTGGTTATACAACAGTCAGTACCAAAAAATGATTAGCTACCTGAATCTTATCACAAAAAGTCATTATTTCAGAACACATTTTAAGATTCTTGTTCTCTCTGATGGAAAGAAGTATAAAGCTATTAAATATTTAAGGATGAGATCAACACACACAGAAGCAAAGGGTAAAAGAGGTTAGGTATTTGATACATGGTGGAGGAGAGGAAGATAAGTGGAGGAGAAGAGGAAGAATCTCTGACCATGACCTGAAGAACAGAGACTTCCCCAAATATCAAAACCTTTATGTACTGATAGTCCTAAGAAAACCTTTATGTACTGATAGTCCTAGGAAGAACCCTTATTTCTGAAGGATTTTGCAGGAAAACCCTTTGTCTGCTTGGTTTGTTTAATACCCGTTCATGTTGTATGAAATCTCAATTTTATGGTTTTTACTTTTTTTTTTAATCATAAGCAAACTAAAGCCAACACCTTCCAAGACTGAATGTCAGTAAACAGACATTATCTAGCAGGTTGATATTTCAATATTAAGCTCACTTTGCTGTAATCGTTTAAGCTAAGAACCTTTTAAAATTTTCTGTCCCTGAGACTATAATGTTAAGATTTTGTATGACGGAAGAGACACCATCCATTTTATTTGTCTCCCACTTGATAAGAGAGATTCTAACAGATTCAGTTGGCTCAAACAACTAAAAGGTAGCTCTCAACTATTATACAGCTTTTGTCCCTTTGTCTGTCTAGCCCTGGAAAAGAGCCAAATTCCTCACCTTCCTCTATAGAAAAGCTATCATCTCACTCGTATCAAACGGTTTTTAGGACTATTGATCTATATACTAATGTTCCTACTAAAAACTTTAGATTTTTTTCTGTAGACTGAAGGTAGAATCCAGCATTTCAGATCATCCTGACTTTCTGCTAACTAATGAACAGTTCTATAACTTGTAGTGAATGACCACTGCCAGATTGTTTTCATACCAAAACAATTCCAAAAACTTTCAGTGACATATTATGAAATGATTGTATCACTATATGTAATTCAGATATTTAAAAGATATACTCAAATAGCTGTTCTGTTAAAATTACAATCATCTTTAACTTGAATAAGTAAAGTGTATATATTTTTGTATCATTATGCTAGCATAACTCACTAAAATAAGTGTGTGTGTGAGACAGTCATGTCCCACTGGTCATTTAACCCACAGAGAATTGATTCAGTTGCAGGAGAATCTAATCTGACTTTGTCAGTTTTAAGGTAGAAATAGCTTTTTGAATGTATGGAATGGTGACAGATATGCTGATGAAATAGTATAACTGATAGCAAAGCATGAAGTGAGTACAAGGTTGATAAAGTATGAAATGCTTTTTATTATCTACTGCTGATATTTTCCTGTAGTCTGAGCTTAAAGCTTGTGGTGTATCAGAATATCAACACCAGGCAATATAGTGGCAGAAAGAAATATATAAATCTTGTCCTTTATTATGTGCTCTATATGTTTTGGGTGCTCCATATCTTCAGCTGCTATTGCCAATAGTTTCTGTTCCACCTCACACTTCTCTCTTGCTGCATGCCAGCTTCAGAGGTCCTTTCTCCTATTCTGTCACCACAGGTATCTGACAAATGTTCATCCACAATAATTAGCATACCAATTAAAGAAGTCTTCCTTATCTTATGCCTTGATTTGGAAAGTCACCAGCAGGTCCTTTCCATACACTTCCCCCTGCTCTCACTAAGCAAACAAAGGCATTAACCTCTGGAACATCAGTAAAAGAAACTGTGTTTCAGGAGTTAAACTGGGCACATAGAGAAGAGAAGCATTTTTATTTTTATAATCTGGCAGTAACAAAATGAATTTGTACAGAGGCAAAAATCTTTCCCAGAGTGGCTGATATGTCATTGCTATGGCATGTTAGAAACAAGCACTTCTAGCAGCTTTTCCTGATTTTGCAAGCTTGTTTATGTGGCAGGTTTCCCACTGAAACAATGATATCACCTAATGAAGTTCCTCATGCTATAAACTGTACCTATGAAATCGCTATACTACCTGTCATAACCTAAGAGAGAATTTGTGGTTTTAATTCCTACCCATTTGAAAATCAAGAGGAGGATATAAATTTTTTATTTCTTTCTTGAGCTGTTATTTTTTCCTAATGAATTGTATTGCCGTGAGCATGAAAATGAGCTATGAAAAGAACTTTCAAAGCAAAATTAGTAAAGCTCAGCAATTTTTATATATATATATATATATATTTTAAATAAGTTGACTTATGGACTTTTCTCAAAGCTACAGTTTTTCACAAAAATGTTGTTACCTCTGCCTTTTACTATTACCCAGCCTTTTGTTTCGTAATTGGTACCATATTATGGGGAAAACCCCAAAACAAAATAAAACACCCAAAAAACCTAAACCCAGACCTCACTAAAAACAGAAGCAGCAAACCAAGAAGCAAAGTCCAAAGACTTTAAATAAAAAGACCATAGAAAATATTGTGAAAAATGCATAGTTCAGAAAAATATAAGTGGCAAAGGCAGACCCAGAGAAACTTTGTAACTGGGAAAACATTTTAATTGGACTCCTGTGACACTACAGGTGACATGATCCACACCAGCTTGTGCTGGATAAGGGCAGGGTTAAGCACATCTAACCCCTTCCTGTACTGCTAGACCTCCTCTCCTGCACAAAACCTTTTCCTTTTCTTCTCCCCGATGTATAACATGAAGATTGTGTTTACTGTTGTAGTAACCATTGCCCATTTAAGTATCTGCCCTACAAGTACTGAATAGTTAAAGAATTTTATTCCAAGACATTGTGTAAGGAATTCATCTTGACTGTAACCCCATTCTGGGCCATCTGACTCTCTGGGTCCCTAAAGTTTATTGTTTTTTTCACATGTTTTTTTAAGTAGCTGAGTTTTAAGTCCTGAGACTGAAATGACAGCATGAAGTGGAGAATTTTTCAGCAGTCAGTTAGGATTTTTTGTGTATACACTATAAAGGATTCCCTGGTGTGGTTCTCAGAGGAGATACTTATTTAAAAAAAACCCTGCAAGACATAAGATAATGGCAAAGTGCAAAAAATAATAAAAAAAAAAGCATGAAGGAATGAGATGAAGCTGAGAATGCAAACAAATGCTATTTTGTTAATTTAGCTTTGGAGGATTTTTACTTTCAATTTATCCAATGTTTTAATTGCAGTATAAAAACTTCTATTGAATTGGAAATATTTGCTTTGGAAAAAAAAGAAAATATTTCATGTGCTAGCAGTGTATCCTAAACCTAGGAGAAATAGATAGCAAATTGGTGACAGCAGGGTACAAATTGGTGACAGCAGGTGTGCTATCCTAACAGGGCAGATTTAACAAATCACATTTTATGTTCATTTTCCTGAAGTAAGTGCTACCACAGTAAAAGAAATAAGTGAACCTTGCTCTTGTCCCATAGATTTTCAATTGCATTGTGTAACTTGAAAATAATCCACTCCCAGTGTGTATTTTTTTCCTGAGCAGTGGTGCTCAAATCATGTTTCATCTTGTCTCTTACAATTCTGGCATGAATACTGGAGTGTAAGTTTACAAACTATTTGCCTTATAAAAATTACTAATATGGAACTGTTATTATATCATTTACTGGGAAACAAGTTTTAAACTGTGTTGGCTCTGAAAAATCTTTCAATTAAGAAAAAAACATTACTTGATGTATATCTAAATTCATAATTATTATAAGGGTTATTTTAATGCTTATGAAGATAGTCAGCCTAGAAGCAATTGCAAATTAAATCTTATCTACAGACCATACATAGCTCAAGCTCCCTTTAAATTACTCTTCAGACTATAGACCTAGAAACAAAAACTTTAGTAAGGTGACATGCAACTTTGTCTTGTTTATGTACTAAGATTTCTTTTTTTTTTAGTGTGCATTATCATCTGCAAAAATTTAGGAAAAATACTGCACCTTGTACTAAGTGATTAATCTTTATATACCTAATGAGTTAAACTTCTGATTGTATGATGACTAGTATAATCTCATTAATGAATCATTCTCTGGTTTTACCCTTTATATATATTACACAAATAAAACTTTAAAAAAAGTGGGGGTTTAGCAGGTGGTATTGTAAAATACTGGATGTTATCTCTCTTCTCTGGAAACAGAAAAATTTATTCAAAACAAATATAAAAAAGCCAATGAAGGATTCATTTCTGGATGAAAAAAATGTATCCGATGAGCTACTTACAAGAGTCTGATTCTATAATGAAATAGAAAATAGAAGGTCATAGAATCAAAGACTAGTTTGGGTTAAAAGGGACTTTTAAAGGTCATCTAGTCCAACCCCTTTGCAATGAGCAGGGACACTTTCAACTAGATCAGGTTTCTTAGAGCCCCATCCAATCTGACCTTAAATGCTTTCAGGCATGAGGCATCCACAACCTAACTGTTCCAATGTCTTACCAATACAATTGTAAAAAAAAAAATATAAAGAAAGAATTAATCTAAATCTACCTTCTTTTAGTTTTAAAACCATTAACCCTTGTCTTATCACAACAGGCCCTGCTTAAAGTCTGTCCCCATCTTTCTTATAGTACCGAAAGGCCACAATAAAGTCTTCCCCGAGCCTTCTCTCCCCCAGGCTGAACCCCAAGTCTCTCAGCCTTTCCTCAAAGGAGAGGTGCTCCACCCTAGCATCAACCTAACAGGGGTTGTTACTGCCCTTCCAGAATACAGGACAGCTTTTTCTTGAGGAGTATTTTCTCTCATCTCTTTCTTAGGGTAGAATGCAGAACGGTCCTCAGATGGGATGTCAGTGAGGGTTATTCCAGCAGGCACTACATGAAGCCAGCACGTAAACGGAGCATCTGGTTCAGTGGAGCATCTTGATGTTAGGACACTGCTTAAACTGGTGTTTGTTTGCAAACAGCTGTGGATACCTATCTGTAAAATGTCAGCTATCTGGGGACAGGGTCATTTCTTACTTTCCTTCTTGTGTATTTACACTGAGCACAGCAAGGTCTTGATGTCACTTGGGACCACAGTGAAGTAGAACTGACAAATATTGGCAACTGAGCTGATGCATTTACCTAAGTATTTCTGTTTCAGATTTGGCTTCACATTGCTCTCAAAGAAGATAAAGAAAAAAGGAAAATGTATGTACCTTTTCCCTCCATTACATCATCGCTGCCAGACTCATCAAACCACTGGAGATTTCAGGATTTGCAAAAAGACCTTCTAGTTCAGGAAGAAGTTATGAAATCAACTGTCTTTGTAGGGGTTTCTGAGATTTTTTTAATTTTTACCTGTTTTTCAAGAGAATTGCTAGCTGGCTTAATTCTAGCTGCTTATTGCAGTGCATTTAATCAGTTAACCACTACTATCCTTGGAAACATTAGATGGTTTAACTCTAATGGTCTAGTAGCAAGTAAAATGGAGAACTGCATTGTTACTCTGTGACTGGTCTGATCTCAACTTCCATAAAAATTTAAAACTTTCAAGCCTCCTTTAAAATAATATACGTTAGTACTTAAATTATGATCTAAGGAATTTTTGTTTACTAGTTTTCAAGATATTTGGAAAATGGATTTTGAAGGGAAAAGTGCTCATTTTTGTACATATTATACACCTACTATTCGCTATATTTGGCACCTATCTACTTGGCAGACCAAATAAATCTAATTCCCTAATGCACACGTAAAAAGCCATGTAAGTGCTTTGTAATATTTTTAAAAGCATCATTAAAGTTAATCTATATCTGTGCTCTTACTGCCACATGAATCACACTAAAAATGGTCATCTTATTCTTCAATTTCACGCTAACATATGTTAATGTCTATGGAAGACTAGTTTGTAAGAGCTGTCAAAACTTCTAGTAGAAATACCTCCATGTAGTATTGAATTTAGCCTCCCCTTCGACATTCCTAGGACTTGTTCTCAGAGGCAGTACATCATATTTTGCACTCTTACAGTGTATTAACATCTTGAATGTTAATGCTAAGACATACATCCTCAAAACATTTCTAAGAGTTTGTGCTGAAAGAAGACTGTCTCAATATCTTTCTTTAGTGAGGGGTCCAAAACTGAACATAGGATTCGAGGTGTGGCCTCATCAGTGCCAAGTGCAGTGGAATCATTGCACTAGTCCTGTTGGCCACACTGTTTCTGATACAGTCCAGGCTGCCATTGGCCTTCTTGGTCATCTGGGCACACTGTTGGCTCATGTTCATCTGGCTGTTGACCAGAACCCCCAGGTCCTTTTCCCCTGGTCAACTTTCCAGACACTCCACTCTAAACCTGTAGTGCTGTATGGAGCTGTTGTGACCCAAGTGTCGGACCCAGCACTTTGCTTTATTGAACCTCATAACACTGGCCTCAGTCCATCGATCCAGATCCCTCTGCAGACCATCCCAGAGATCAACACCCTCACCCAGCTTGGCATCATCTGCTAACTTACTGAGGGTGCACTTGATCCCCTCGTCCAGATCATTGATAAATATTAAACAGGACTGGCTGTAATACTGACCCCTGGGGACATTACTGAGTTTATGGATCCAGTAACTTCATTGCTGAAAGGTTCCTATATATAAACTGTATAATTAGATGGAAGTATTTTTTTTTTAAAGGCAATTCCACAATCTTTTGTAATTCTTGTCAATAAAACAAGAAAAATATAACATATCAAAAATTCAAGGCAGTGCCACTTACTCTTATTTACAGATTTGCTTAGCAGTATCTGTCACAGAGAGGAAGAGAAGAGAGTTTTCAACCTTTAAGAAAGATCTAACATTAAGGAAACACTAAAGACAGGGAAAAGTGACATGGCAAAATTATAAAGTAATACAATACAATTTTCAGTCGCCACAATGAGAAATTTCAACCAGTGATTATAAGAATAGGTAACTGAAGAGTGAGGTGACAGATTTCATTTAATGTAGATAAAGACACTGCAAAACACACTTGAAAGATTTTGCCCTTCAAAACACATCTTTCTAAAATTACTCCATTAAGGAGAAGAATTCCATACAAAGAATGAAAAAATACACTGAAAATATTTAGCTGTCTAAATAAAGATCAATTATTGAAAATTAAATACTGAAAATATTAAGCTAAACATGAAAAAATATATTCTCAAGTTTTTTTCTTTATTTTTGCTAAATCCACACATAACCTGCCTACTGATAGCCACCAGCTGAAAAAAACCAAAACAATAAATCACAGAAAGATGTATTTTTGCAGGACAAGTAAGAAAATCATTAAAAGCACAGAATATCAGAAGCTCTAGAAGACATAACAGAAACAAAAAAGACGTTTGTTTAGTTTGTATTATTCTCATAAGTTCTTAAAGTAATAAATATTTTAAAGAATTTGAACAGGTAATCCTGTTTATATATTCCCCCCTGATGAGTATAGGTTGCAAATTTGACAAGATACCAATTACAACTGATGAAACAAGTAATCTTTTACACACAAAGCCAGGTTGTGGACACTGTTGCCACAAGGGATGAGGAAGATGAGATGCTCAGTACAATTGTCAGAGAGAAAGCTCTTCTGTACAGGTAATGGAGATGACTGTCACTTTTTTCAAGAGCATGCAGTGACAGGACAAGAGGAATGGTTTCAAACTGAAAGAGAGTAGGTTTAGATTAGATATTAGGAAAAAATTCTTTATTGAGGGGTTGGTGAGGCACCGGCGCAGGTTGTCCAGAGCTGTTGTGGATGTCCCATCCCTGGAAGTGCTGAGGGCCAGGTTGAATAAGGGGTCTAGTTAAAGGTGTCCCTGCCGATGGCAGGGGTGTTAAAACAAGATGATCTTTAATGTCCCTTTCAACCCAAACCATTCTATGATTCTATGATTTTATGACTGTGGAAAGGCCTCAGGAGTTCAGAGTGAAAGTTGAGACTGTGAAGGCATTAGGTCACGATTATAATACAGTGAATCAATGGCTCCATCTATCTTCTTAAAATGAAGAGAGAAAGAGGGGTGGGGGAAAAAAAAATGATAGTGTCTTTGTCACTTTTGGCCTTGGCAGTAACGGCACTTTCACACGTTAATAAACCAGTATTATACTAATGGATTTTTTCTCTGAGACAGAAGCTATTTCAGATCTCTAACTCAAGAGTTCCAATAGGAAACCTGATGAAGTAATAAAATATATAACACAAAATCTGGGCAGAATGAGCTGCACTTGCCAGACATTTACTCTTGCTTGTCTGCTGAATGGGGAAAAAAATCCCAAACAAAAACTCCACTTACTTTACAGTGGCCTGTGAAGTCATATGACCATCAGCTAATCTTTCATTTCTTTCTGTTTCAGCCTGTCTCTTTTCTCACCACTCCTCTCTGTCAGCTCTTTTCTCTAAAGAAGATTTGTGACTTTTCACTCTGCAGTAAACAAACTGATAGAATGACTAAATCGGGCTACCTACCAGGATGCTCTCAGAGACAAAACCAGGAGCTCTTTGACCTCTACAAGGATCCACCTTAGCTTGGTCTAATGGGTTGTGGAAAAATAATGTCTCTTTCAAAATGCTCTAGTGTACAAACAAAATTTAGATGAAGACTGTATTAAGTTTGAGTAACAAACATGCAAAGGTTTTTTTAATACTGCCTGAAAGATAAACAGATATTTTTAACTGAAACCAGGATTTACAGTAGATCTTTTACGAATTCTGTAAGATTTATTGCAATATTCTCCCTGTACAGAGATCATGTGTGTTTTATTCCACGATTTTCCAGTAAACAAGAGATGATTTCAGCTGCTTATTGCTTGGGTATCTCTGAAAGTTCTGAGGCATTATGCCAAGTCTTATGAACTCAATTTAAGGTAGTAAGGTATGCTTAAACTCTCTATGATGCCACCCTTATTTTTTACCAACTTCTGCCAAAAACAGTAGATAAAAGAATGGATTTTGGGAATACTAGAAAGTATCTATTAAAATTGTCTTAGAAAAAAATGTTTAAGTGCCCTAGAACTATTCCACTTTATATAATTCAGCCTTTTTCTATTATAATGCAGGTAAATCTTTGTTCCCCCCCTCCTATTCCAGTAATAACATTGTGACATCTCCTCATCCATTTTTCATGCTTGCAAAATTAGAAAAGATGTTTTTAACCTTTTTTTCTAATGTATTATTTTACTCTTCCAATTAGACAACTAATTTCTCAGTGCTCGAATATCATCTATATGGAACTTGTTTAGTCAAGTCTTTTCTCACTTACCAAGCTCTACTTTGTCATTATTTACTTATCCAGTAATCAAAACCACTTTTATAATTGATTCCCATGATGAAACCCAGTTCTTTCATGTCATACCTCCTCTTGCATGTTCTGCACTCCTAATGACTGGAAACAGCAGTGCCATCATGCTTTTACACACTGTAAACAACCAATAAAAAGTTTTCATGCATCTTGAAAACAAAACTGAACATTTGGAAATTGTCTCTAACTACACTTAGATGACCATAGGAAATCTATTAAATTGTGGGAAGTACAAGACCTACCAGAGAATTTCACTATGTTTTGTGCATGTTTCAAAACTCATTTAAAAAAAAAAAAAA